>JASEVX010000004.1:89001477-89200304 GCA_031761405.1 Serripes groenlandicus
GCTATAACGTACTAACTGACTTTATACTCCGATAACTAGAGAACGAGTAGTCCTAGGACCATAATTCTTTCGGATTTTTAGGGTTTAAAAATCTCTCATATTACATAACTCGAAAACGGTTTTCTCTACAACCCCGGGTATAAATTAAAGGTTTTGACGTCTTCTATCATTTGATAACATAAATCAAAAAAGTTAAAGCGTAAACAGAGGCACAAACTCGTTTTAAAACTGATTTGACGGCTTTAATGGGCTCCCTTTCCCCGTATATTTAACATCTGATCAAATTGGTAAAGTCGTGTTTAACTAAAGTAGTATATATTATAAAGACATAGGAGGGTAATACCCATTTCTTTACAGATTTATATGAAAAATGATATACGAACAATATCTTTAATATCAAGGAACTCTCAAGTGATGTATCCTGATTAGGCAGATATCCATCAGAAATACTTACAGAGATGCATTCAATGAGGGCGAAGTGTCTTGTCGTTATTGCAGTGAATGGTTGGCATATCCGATGTTTTTATTTGGTATAAAGTCGTGTTTTAGGCAGATAGTATTTCCGTTCAACATTCAATGAAATATTTTTAATCGTATCAATAATGTTTATTGGCTACAATTATTCATTAATTCTGTTTTAAGACTCTAGGAATCTATCAGGAGGTCGTTTGACGTAAGGTAAAGTGTATATATGTGAATGGTGTGAGTGTCTTATATCATGGGTAAGGGTTAACCTTATTCATACACTGGGTAACTATCGGCTGATCTCCAAATGTAGAATTTAAAACCAATAATTAAACCCTTTTTTTTCTTTATTGACTTGGAATACACGAATATACTACTGGGTATTATAAGCCTGATTCGGACGTTTATGAAACTGTGTATATCATAATGATTTACATGTATTCTTATCCGAACTTTTTTTATAAAGAAGCAAATGATGGAATAGATGGCACACCGTTTTAACTTCATGATAAAATACGTACATCTTAATACTATATATATCCGCACAAAGGATACTGTCGGGGAAAAGATAAATTAGGTAAACGGTATGCTACTTGATATGATCTTTCCATAATATTCAAAGACGTTGTTGACTATTTTACGAACAAAAGGCTTACATTTGAGACGACATAGAATATAAGCGGAGCAAGGAGAGACATTTGGCACAGTTACACAGCAAGAATACTTCTTAGGGCAGGCTTTTCGTACCAGGGGTCATATGGTAATATTTTCATACCCAAACATGTATGGTCCGTAGACTGTAAATCATTTAAACACACATGGTGTGAATAGCGGCCACATTACGTCTTTCTGAGTATAACATGTTTGGTATTATAATAACTGCAACAATTTGGTCATAGTGTGTAAAACATTTCACAGCATGTTTGATTATAATAACTGCAACAATCTGGCTATAGTGTGTCAAACATTTTACAGTTTGCTTGATAAGAATAACAGTCACATAACGTCTAAAATGTGTGCAGCATTTAACAGCATATGTGATCAGTATAACTAGCACTCTACGTCTTAAGAGTGTACATTATTGTACAACATGTTTTATTGAATAACTTTCAGATTATGTCCAAACTTGTTCACTATTTTACAGCATATTTTGTAAGAAAAACTGTCACACTTCGTCTAAAGAGTGTACAGGATTTTATAGTGTTTGATACGAATTGCCGCTACAATACGTCTAAAGGGTGTACACCATTTTACAGCTTATTTGATAAGAATATCTTACATATTATGTTCATAGCTTGTACATTGTTGTACATTGTTGTACAGCATATTTCATTAGAATAACTGTCACACTTCGTCTACAGTGTGAACAGCATTTTTAGCATGTTTGAAAAGAATAACTGTCTATTTAATTTGATTTCAACTCCCTTTGTCTATGGAATCGATCAATATACTCGACCAATACTCGCACTGAGTTTGTATGGAGATTTCAGGTTTCAAACTCTTGTGTCAAAGGAATCGATAAACATACTCGACCAGTACTGGCATTGAATGTGTGGGAGGTTTCCGGATTTTAGCCCCAATTGTCAAGTGACTCAATCATCATATTCGACTAGTTCTCGCGCCGGGTTTGTAGAGAGATTCCAGATCTTAACCGCATATTCAAGGGAATTGATCCTCATACTCGACCAGTACTCGCACTGAACGTGTGGGGAAGATTCCAGATTTTTATTCAATTGCCAAGGGACTTGATTATCATACTCACCAAGCGCTCGCACTGAATGTGTTGGGAGAAGCTAGATATTTCCCCCAATTTTCAAGAGATTTGATCCTCATACTCAACATGTTCTAGCGCCAATTGTGTAGGGAGATTCCAGATTTTAACACAATTTCTTAGGGAATCGATCCGCATACACACCAAGCACCCGTCCCGATTGTGTTGGGAGATTCATGATTTTAACATCATTGCCACGGGACTTGATCCTCATCCTCGACCAGCACTCGCGCCGAATGGGTTGGGAATCTCCGACTTTTAGCCCGATATTTTCAAGAGAATCGATCAACGTACTCGAGCTGTGCTCTCTGCGAGCGTATAGGAGGGTTTCAAATGTTAATCCTATTTTCAAGGGAATCAATCCTTATACTCGCCATGTACTAAGTTTGAGCGTATTTAGAGATTCCAGATTTATCGACATTTTTAATAAAACCGATCATCATACTCGATCATTTCTAGCGCCGAATGTGTAGGGAGATTCCAAAATTATCGACATTTTTAATAAAATCGATCATCATACTCGATCATTTCTAGCGCCGAATATGTAGGGAGATTCCAGATTTATCGACATTTTTAATAAAACCGATCATCATACTCGATCATTTCTAGCGCCGAATGTGTAGGGAGATTCCAGATTTATCGACATTTTTAATAAAATCGATCATCATACTCGATCATTTCTAGCGCTGAATGTGTAGGGAGATTCCAGATTTATCGACATTTTTAATAAAATCGATCATGATACTCGATCATTTCTAGCGCCGAATGTGTAGGGAGATTCATGATTTATCGACATTTTTAATAAAATCGATCATCATACTCGATCCTTTCTAGCGCCGAATGTGTAGGGAGATTCCAGATTTCAACCTTTTTTTTTTCAATCTCGCTCCTAATACTCGACCCGTTATCATAGGGCGTAGGTTTGAAAATTCCAGATATTAAAACCAATCACTAAGGACAAAATCCTCATGACTATCATGGCGCCGAAGCATTACCGCTGAGCCGATGCCAATAGGGGTCATCAATACGTGTAACAGATACTGTAAATTAAATACTTTATAACAAATACTGCAAAACAAAATATGTATAACATATATCGTATTACACATACTGTATCACATATATTGTATAACAAGTACTATATAACAAATACTGTAACTGTATAACACATAATGCATAACAAATATTGTATGACAGGAATGTTGTATAACAAATACTTTATAACAAATATTCCATAAAAATAACAAGTTATGTGTAACACATACTTTACTGTACATCATATATTCTATAACAAGCACGGTACAAGACGGATGTTTGATGCAAAGCATCAAAGCATCAAAGAGAAGCCGCATATATTTTGTTTCACATGAAGAAATAAGAAAAAGATCATTTAAATCCACACACATTAGAACAATTTAATCTGTAATCAGTAATGCTGATATCGGTTATTGAAGATATAAGCATTTAACCTGGCAGGGTCTGTGTTTTAAGTGAATGAGATAATTTAGAGTTAAACCGATCATGACAAGTGACATATAATACTAAAGATAAATGGACAAGAGGTTATGATAAATTTAAATTAGAAATTAATTCCAAAAACTTTAAATTAGTTAAATTCCAAAAACAATCAACTATTTGTATTGAACACACGCCCTGTTATGATAATGTTTATCAAATAACGCTGACACACAGAAAATCTGTTTTTCGTTTGTATCGGTAAGCCATGATAGTGGATAAGGGTTTCCCACATAAAACAAATCTGCAGTAGACGACTTTGAAATGATCAGGTAAAAAATATATAAAATCTCTATAAATGATTGTATGATAATTGAAAAGTGTTGAAATTATTGTGGCAAATGCAGATATTGCTCACTATGAGCAATTTCTGCTTTTGCCACAATGATTTCAATGATGTTTACCCTGACAGACTTTAAAATCATCAAGTACAACACATAGAAAATCTCTATAAATGATAGTAAGATAATTGAAAAGAGTTGAAATTATTGTGTCAAATTGAGCAATTGAAAATCAAAGCTGTCGGATTACGAACGAACAATCTCGAGTTGACGAAACTGATGTGAACTCGTGGCGTGATAAGCATTCAGAAAATCAAGGAAACGTATTTCAATGTACACGTGATCCGAAAGACTGACAAGAGCTGAAGCGACTTTTGAAAACATTGTGACAAAAAGAGAAATTGATCACGAGGAATTTATGCTTTTGCTACAATGCTTTCTACTTTATGTCCATAAATTATACCTTCATTTAGCAAGATGTTCTAATTTTTACTTAATGTGCTACATATCTGTTGTACGAGGGAAAGGCTTAACATAGGAACTAGTTTTATTTTTTTTGAAAACGGAGAACCAGTTCATGAAAATTTACTTGAATTTATTTCTCAAACTGTAAGTTTACCAGTTGATATAAGAGTTGAAATTCTGTCTACATTTACAGTGATAAGTTAAATACAGTTCAGTTTATCCGATCACACTTTGTTTGTAAGAACCAGAATATTTCATTTCATTCATCGCATCCGTGATAAAACATGTTGTCGGCTAGGTAAAATATTCCGATAACGTGTTTACTGCGATATTCATGAATGTAGAACTGCAACAGCTAAAAAGAACGAAATTGATCTTGAAACAGATATTTCTGTGGTTTAAATCTTTTCATGTCTGCATTTTGCGATGACAATTGTACTCAAAGATAACTTTGAATCCAAGTATGTACTGAACATGAAAGTCAGAGTATTAAAAGCAAAGCAAATGAAAAATGTATGTGAAATTAGGATAAAAAAAAAATGAAAATCTATAAATAGACTATAGATGAATGGTACTGTCTTTTATTTTAGCTCCACTTGATTCGGGAACCAGAGTCGCTGCGCGGCCGCTTACGACATTTACAAACTAGACCAAATTGAGATCGGTCGGTTTAAAACGCGTCGGTGAATACGGATTAAATCTAAAACGTGGACTAAATATTAAGAATTAGATTTAGTCAAAAATCTAAATTAAAAAGTATAGTGAATACGGGACGTGGCTTCTTCGTCTAATTACTGCGTAATATATCATAGGATGTAAGGAACCAGACTACATTTACCAATTCAATAGAAGGGTTCTCTATTTTACTGTTTAGACTAGATACAGTATGAATTTCGCTTAAATAAAAATGTACATACATTCAATTAATAAACTGGCCTTTGTCTTTTGTTTTTAATTTGTAAAACTCACACATTTATATAGAGTGTAAAAGGGATATTTTAAATGTCATTACCTTAAATTAGTGTACTTAGTAAGGACAAAGAGAGATCATGATATGTGGTCACGCTGGCAGGTCTAAAAATTCTCCTTGTCCGAAATTTCTAAGCATCCCTACAGGAAGCCGCCTCCTGGCGGCTAATAACAAATAATGTACAACATAAACTGTAGAACATATATTGTATAACAAGTACTGTACACCATATATTCTATAACAAGCACGGTATAACATATACTGTACAACATATATTGTATAAAATATACTATGAAACAATCACGGTATAACAAATATGTACAACAAATACTGTACATCATATACTGTACAACAAATACTGTACAACACATACTGTACAACATATACTGTCTAACATATATACTGTACAACAAAAACTGTACAACATATCTTGTATAACAAGCACGGTACAACAAATACTGTACAACATATACTGTACAAAAAATAAATACTGTACAACATATACTCTACAACATATACTGAACAACATATACTGTACAACATATACTGTACACAAAATACTGTACACCATATACTGTACAACATATACTGTGCAACATATATTGTATAACAGATATTGTATAACAAGCACGGTATAACAAATACTGTACAATATATATTGTATAACGTGAATAATGTATGATATATGTTTAACATATCATGTATGACAGGAACACTGTATGACAGGAACACGGTATGCCAGGAACACTGTTTAACAGGAATACTGTATAACATGAATACTGTATGACAGGAAAACTGTTTAACAGGAATACTGTATAAATGGAATACTGTAAGACAGGAACACTTTATGACAGGACAGCTGTATGACAGGAACACTGTATAACAGGAATACTGTATAACAGGAATATTATATGACAGGAACACTGTTTAACAGGAATACTGTATAACATGAATACTGTATGACAGGAACACTGTATGACAGGAACACTCTATAACAGGAATACTGTATAACAGGAATATTGTATGACAGGAACACTGTTTAACAGGAATACTGTATAACATGCATACTGTATGACAGGAACACTGTATGACAGGAACACTGTATGACAGGAACACTGTATAACATGAGCACTGTATGACAGGAACACTTATAACAGGAATACTGTATAACAGGAATACTGTATGACAGGTACAATGTTTAACAGGAATACTGTATAACAGGAATACTGTATGACAAGAACACTGTATGACAGGAATAATGTTTAACAGGAATACTGTATAACATATACTGTATAACATTTACTATATTACATGTGCTGTATAACAAATATTGTATAACATTTACTGTATAACAGGAATACTGTATACTATAAACTGTATAACAGATACTGTACAAAAGATACTGCATAACAAATTATACATTCTAAATACTGTATAGCAGAACATAAACTGTACCCAAAATACTGTATAACATATTTTGTAAAACAAACTTGTACTGTTCATCAGAAACTATATGACAAAAACTGTATAACAGATATTGTAGATACAAAATATATAACATATACAGTATAATACATACTGTATAACTAACACTTTTACATAACGTAAATGGTGTTTAAAACATGTAACATTATGCATGGTAGGTATAACTGTCACATAGCGTGAATGGTGTTTAAAACATGTAACATCATGCATGTTAGGTATAACTGTCACACAATGTGAAGGGTGATTAAAACATTAAAACATGTTACAACATGCATGGTGTGAACAACTGTCACATAAACCCTTCCCCACATACAACACATCTGCAGCAGACGACTTTGAAAACATGGTGACAAAAAACGGAAAGATCACTATAAAAAATTTCTTAATTGTTAAATAAAATTGAAAATATTGTGAACAACTGCCACATAACATGAATGGTGTATGAAACGAGTATCAACATGCATGGTATAAACAACTGTCACATAACGTGAATGGTGTTTAAAACATGTAACAGCATGCATTATGTGTACAACTGTCACACACCATGAATGTATTTTACGAACAAAGGGCTAATAGTTCAGACGATATAGAAAATAAGCGGAGCGAGAAAAAACATCTCAAACTGGGAACGGTTAATAAAAGAATACTTCATTAGATCTATACGATTAGTTTTATTCATTTGTGCTGTTTACAGTCACCTAAAATCAAACAAGTTTAAATCAAATGTTAGTCAAATAAAACTATACTTCTTTGTTTGAAGGTTATATATTGTGTCGAAACATAGACCAAGTGTAATACTGTACCAACAGGTAAAGCGGAACACACACACATTCATAAAAACGTACCGACGGACATTAGACTGCAGATAAGGGTCCTTCTAATCGGCATTTTTTTTTCAAACGTTTCCCTTTGTCTTACTAAAATAACTCTTAACAACTACATGTTTCCTGAAAACCCTAGATGGTTGAGTGTTGTTTTGCCTCGATGAGCTACTTCGTTTCGCTCAAAAAACGCAGTGCAGATATGCTGCATTTCTCAAAAATGTATAAATACAAAAACTGCTTTTGCTATGCACCTAAGATTACCAAAGGGCTAAATTAAGATATGTGGGATGGAAACCAGTTGCCAAGGAAAAATATTTTATGAATTACTGGTAAGATAAATCAAAAAGGAATACACGTTAGGTATATTTGCAACCGTGACTGAAAAATCGTTGAAAACGACATTAAAATACAACCAATTAAACCAATTCTGTATTATTTCCGTTACAGTGTATATAACAACCGAATTCCTTTCTCACATACAACACATCTGCAGCTCAGGCGAAATTGAGACAATGCTCACATAAACATGGCTAATCTCTGGTAATAAAGGTATCCCTATTAAAGCAATGAGTGAACAGTGGCAAAAGTGAAGTTTACTCACTGCTTTTTAAACTTTTGCACAAGAAAACTCATTTCAGGTTGCAAACTTTCGGTTTGATAGCTAAGTGACGTTACCAACTAAGCAGTTTGGTATTACCCAATATATAACTACTTGTTAAAAAAAAAGCCTTGACAATTATACAATTATAGATTTAACAACATTATGGGGAAAGGAAATAAGTCTAAACTTTAACATTTCTCATTTCCATTTAATGATTTCTAACACTGTATGTAACTCATGCGTTCGCATTTCAATTTGTAAAACCTTTCAGAGTATACGATTCAAATTACCGATTAAGCGTTATAGGTTAAATCTATTTATATCACGGTTTCTATGGGCCGTCATTTATACCTGATAAGGAAATGTACAACGTGAGTTTTGAATGATATTAACATGATTACTCAGACATCCACAAAGGCCTGACGTACATTTTACAGAGTGAACAGAAAGTGTGAAAGAGAAAGGAAATACATTTATTTATTTATCAACAACAGGGATTTTGGTAAGTTTTCTTAACACTCTTATTACATTTTATTTGATTAGGTATCCGACCCTTACATGATGTAAAAAGTAATATTCGAATTTTGATGACCATAGACGGCATGGCTAAAATTTAAAAGTCAATGTAATTCTGCTGATCGGCAATTTTAAACAGGAGTTATTCTGTAGATATGCCTCACATCCCACACTCCACTCGACTTTTTAGGACGGTTATTGTGAAAAGCAATTGACCTCGTACATCTGAATCCACTGCATTCTTAAATATGTTGACACGGCTTGTAGTATCCAGTCTATTTACTGTATTTAATTCACGAAAGTATTTGGTTCAACTGTCGATCTTTTCATTTAGAAAATTCATTGGTGTGCTGGCCGATCTTAACATTCTAAAAATATCTTAGAGTGCAGGCTGATCTTATCTTTTAAAAAATATCATTGATGTGCTGTTGTTTCTAATTACATTTCAAAAATATCAGAGGTGTGGCAGCTAATCTTTACATTTAACTAATTTCATTTGTGTGCAGGCCGATCTTTACATTTAAAAAAGGCCTTGAAGAGCAGATTGATCTTAACATTCAAAAATATATTTTGTGTGCAGACCGATCTTCACATTTAAAAAATATCAATGATATGCCGGCTGATCTATACATTTCATGGATGTGTGGGATGATGTTTACATTTCAAAAATATCTTGAGGTGCCGGATGATCTTTACATTTCAAAAGTATCATTCATTTGTGGGTTGTTGTTAACTTTTCAAAAATATCTTGATGTGCTGGCTGATGTTTACATTTCGAAGATATCATTGATATGTGGGCTGATGTTTACATTTTGAAAATGTCATTGATTTGCCAGCTGATATTTACATCCCAAAAGTATTATTGATTTATTGGCCGATGTTTACATTTCAAAAATATCTTGATGTGCTGGCTGATCTTTACCTTGCAAAAATATCCTTGGTGTGCGGGCTGATCTTTACATTTCAAAAATATCATTGATTACTAGGATTATTTTTACATTTCAAAAATATCATTTAAGTGCAAGTAGAACTTTACCTTTCAACTATATAATTCATGTTCTGACTGATTTTTACATTTAAATAATATCATTGAATTGCTGGCCGATCTTTACATTGAATAATATCATTAAAGTGCAAGCTGATCTTTACATTTCTAAAATATAATTGAAGTGCCGGTTTATCTTTACATCTCAAAATATCATTAATTTGCGAGTCAATCTTTATATTTTAAAAATATCATTGATGTGCGGGCTGATCTGTACATTTAAGCCTTTCCCCCTTGTAGGCGCATTATGATGCATCTGCAGCAGACGACTTTCGAAAACACTGTGACAAAAGAAGTAAATTCTCAAAACAAGCAATTTACTTTTGCAACAATGTTTTTAACTCTATGTAATAGTTCAACTCTCATTTATTGAGATTTTTCATGTTTTTGTCAATATGTTTTGAAAGTCGTCTGCTTCAGAATTGTTGTATGTGGGAAAGAATTGCAGGCTGATCTTTACATTTCAAAAATATCATTAATGTGCAGACTGATATTTACATTTACAAAAAATCTTGAAGTGCAGGCTGATCTATACATTTCAAATATATCATCGATGTGCCGGCTTAACTTATCGTTAAAAAATGTTCTTGAAGTACAGGTTGATCTTTACGTTTAAAAATATCATTGATGTATATTGATCAGCTTTCGATATTTTCATATAGAAAAATGAATTGGTGTGCCGGCCGTACTTAACATTTCAAAAATATCTAGAAGTGCTGGCTGATCTTTACATTTGAAAAATATCATTGATGTGCCATTCTTTCTCTTTACATTTACAAAAATATCTTGATGTGCATGCTCATCTTTACATTTAAAACATATCTTGATGTGCATGCTCATCTTTACATTTCAAAAATATCAGATGTGTGCAAGCTGATGTTTACATTTTAATTCTATCATTTGTTTGCAGGCCAATCTTTACATTAACAAAAGAGTCTTGAAGTCCAGGCTGATCTTAAAAATATAATTTGTGTTCAGGCCGAAAATATCAATGATATGCCGGCTGATATATACATTTCAAAAGTATCAGTGATGGTTGGGCTGATGTTTACGTTTCAAAATCATCATTGATGGGTGGGCTGATGTTTACATTTCAAAAATATCTTGAAGTGCCAGCTGAACTTAGCATTTCAAAAGTATCATTGATGTGTGGTCCGATGTTAACTTTTCAAAAATATCTTGATGTGCTGGCTGATATTTATATTTAAAAAATATCCTTTGTGTGCGGGCTGATCTTTACATTTCAAAAGTATCATTGACGTTTGGGCTGATGTTTACGTTTCAAAAATATCATTGATGAGCTGGCTGATTTTTACAATTAGAAAATATCATTGATGTGTCGGCTGATGCTTTCATTTCAAATATATCTTGAAGTGCCGGCTAATGTTTACATTTCAAATATATCACTGATGTCTGGGCTGATGTTTACATTTCAAAAATATCTTGAAGTGCCGGCTGATCTTTACATTTCAAAAGTATCATTGATGTGAGGGCTATTGTTTACTTTTCAAAAATATCTTTAATGTGCGGGCTGATGTTTACTTTTCAAAACTATCTTGATGTACAGGCTGATCTTTACATCACAAAACTATCATTGATATGCCGGCTAATTTTACATTTATAAAATATCTTTGATGTGCGAGCCGATCTTTACATTGATTAATTTTAATGTGCAAGCTGATTTTTACATTTCAAATATATCATTCATTCCAGGCTGATTTTTACATTTCAAAAATATCATTTAAGTTCAAGTTGAACATTTCAAAAATATCATTCATGTGCTGACTGATTTTAACATTGAGAAAATATCTGTGATGTGAGTGCCGATCTTTACATTGAATAATATCATTGAAGTGCAAGCTGATATTTACATTTTTAAAATATAATTGTGCACTGGAACGCGGATAATTCGCGAGAGGATGAAACTCGGTATCCAGTAGAACGCGTCGGCGACTTGGCTCCCGTTGCAATCTTGAAAAAAGAGCCTATTTTCCTATTTAATTTGGAAATTGAACCCCCCAAAATTATAATTTCGAAAAGAAAATCCAAAAAAATCCGAAAAATAATTCTGTAAAACATGGTACTCGTAACAAACTGGAAAATAAAACATTTAGATAAATAATGGACAAACCTGATTTTATAAATCCCTAAAATTCTAAATAAACTAATTACTCCAAATTTAAATAATATTGCTCCTAAATATCGAACAATAGGTTTTGTCGGGTGTCGGTATTGTTTTATAAACCATGTGCCAATAGCTACCATGCAATGAACCCTTGTCACATTTGTCCGATTTCACACTTGAAAATTAATCCTTTTCTCACAATGTTTTTTTTTTTTAAAAAAGTGACTGATTGTGCAAATACATAAAGGTATATGATGTATGAATACGCTTGGACATTAAGGTTTCTCCCTTTCTCACAATGTTTCCAAAGTTGGTTAGCTGAAGGAAAAACAATAAAGAAAATTTGATAGGGTTCATACAATAATGTGTATGATGCATGAATGAAATAGGCCATTACAGTCATGTTTCTCCTTTTCTGAAAATGTTTTCAAAAGCCATTTGCTGCAACTGCGTCAAAAGAAATTGCATTGACGAAGTCTATTAAACGTGTGTGTAATTTGCACAGCGGTGAAGATATGTTACGAGTTACAAGGGTTTGGACTGGTTCTTATGTAAATGCTTGGGAAAATCCATTAAGAGTACATAAGTCTCCAGGTC
This sequence comes from Serripes groenlandicus, assembly GCA_031761405.1. Taxonomy (NCBI): domain Eukaryota; kingdom Metazoa; phylum Mollusca; class Bivalvia; order Cardiida; family Cardiidae; genus Serripes; species Serripes groenlandicus. The sequence goes on from JASEVX010000004.1 coordinate 89,014,138, forward strand.
ACCTTACAATCACGTTGTGAGATTGGGGTAAACATCTCAGTTAAATTACGTCATACCTAAGGACCCTTTTGTTCTATTTACTAGACAAATGAAAATCACCCATATTTATAAATGTAGTGCCGGGTTTATCTTTACATCTCAAAATATCATTAATGTTTGGGTCAATCTTTACTATCAAAAATATCATTTATGTGCGGGCTGATATTTACATTTACAAAAAGATCTTGAAGTGCAGGCTGATCTATACATTTCAAAAATATCATTGATGTGCCGGCTTAACTTATCATGTAAAAAAGTTCTTGGCTTGCAGGCTCATTGATGTATATTGTTCAACTGTTGATCTTTTCATTTAGAAAAGGTCATTTACTGGTGTGCTGGCGGATCTTATCATTGATGTGCCATTCTTTCTCTTTACATTTCAAAAAGGTCTTGAAGTGCAGGCTCATCTTTACATTTCAAAAAATATCAGAGGTGTGCAAGCAGATCTTTACATTTTAATAATATAATTTGTGTGCAGGCCAATTTTTACATTAAAATAAAGATTTTGATCTGCAGGCTGATCTTTACATTTAAAAAAGATCTTATGTGCAGGCTGATCTTTACATTTAAAAAAAATATCATTGATGTGCAGGCTGATCTTTTTATTTCAAAAATATCATTGATGTGCCTGCTGATTTTAACATTTAAGAAAGATTTTGAAGTGCAGGCCGATCTTAATATTTGAAAAATACCATTGATGTGCGAGGCGATCTTAATATTTGAAATAATATCAATATTGTGCGGTTGATCTTCAAAAAACATCATTCCAAGTTATCATTCATCTGATCTTTACATTTAGAAAATAAATTGATGTGAGGGCTGTTATTTATATTTCAAAAATAACATTGATGTGCAGGATTATCTTTAAATTAAAAATATCATTGGTTGCGGGCTGATCTTTACATTTCAAAAATATTTTTACGGTGCCAGCTGATCTTTAGAATAAAAAATGTCATTGGTGTGCATGTTGATCTATACATTAAATAATAGTATTTTTGTGCGGGCTGATCTTTATAGTTAGAAAATAAAATTGCTCTGCAGGCTGATCTTTACATTAAAAAATATCATTGGTGTGTATGCTGATATTTACATTAAATAATACGAAAAAAAACCATAAATGGGGTTTTTCGCTTATAGGTAACAGGTGTGAGTTTTTTTTTTTCAATAACCCATGAAGCTTTCTGAAATGAAAATTAAAAAATCCATGGGGGCCGCCATTTTGGATATGTATAAAAAGCAGACGTAAAACACAGATTGAACATTATTGTCGGCTTTTTAATCATTTCTTTTAAAATCGTTTTTTGGGTATGTTTTTAATCATTTTTTTTAAAATCGATATTTAAGATCATTAAAGTGCTGTGTGGGAATTGACATTTGTACGAAAAGTTAAAAATAAATGGAAATCTGTAAGAAATATGTTTTCCCGTTCATCAAAAAACCGACAGCATTAGCCTTCTACGGCCGAAACTATTGACTATCGTAGCCAAAGAAGGACGTGACTTTATTTCCGTTACACTTCATCTTGGCGTAACGTCAATGGAGCGACGTCGTTTCCCGCAAAAAAGTAGTATCAACATGAAAGACCCCAAATTCCTATACATGAGCTATTGACTCACTCATTCAAAGTATAATTATTTATCAAACATTGTGGCAAAAGGATAGCTTTCTCATAAGGAGCAATTGTTCTTGTGGCGACAATCTTTTCCTAAATCGTCTGTTGCATAGGCCTCAGAAACCGTCTCTAATAGGGAAAGGGTTTAGCAGATATGTGACCCCTTACATAATTTGTTCCAGTCATATTGACTGGATGAAAAAGGCAGTTGCCAAGTGGCATCAGCAAAGGGCTGATATTTTTGCTTCTTTACCATAATGCAGGTGTGATCGATTAAGGATCATCTTGGCCATCATGTTTTAACCTCATTCATTATAAATGTATTCCTTGATTTTCTGAAAGTCTTTACTTTATTATTTTCTGTTCGTAATAATAGACGACAGCAATACGAATTCCAAATATTTTTTGATAATGCACGAAACATGACATTAACATTATTATTGTCTAGTCAATTACTTATAAATCCTTTTTTATGGCCAAAGTATGCTCTTTAATTTTTGTTTATAATTATCTTGCGTTTTTTCGTAAATAGGTAGCACCTATAGATATATTATCATTGGTGTGTATGTTGATCTTTACATTAAAAAATATCCTTGTTGCAGGCTGATCTTTACATTAAAACATATCATTGGTGTGCATGCTGATCTTTAAATTAAAAAATATCATTGGTGTGCATCCTGATCTTAACATTAAAAAATAGCATTGATGTATGAGCTGATATTTACATTAAATAATATCTTAATTTGCAGGCCAATCTTTACATTAAATAATATCATTGATGTGAAGGCTGATATTTACATTAAATAATATCATTGATGTTTGGATTGATCTTAACATTTAGAAAATAACATTGCTATACAATCTGATCTTTATATTAAGGAAACATCATTCGTGTGCAGTCTGATCTTTACATTTCAAAAATATCAATGATGTGCAGGCTTATCTTTACATTTCAAAAATATCAATGATGTGTGGGCCGATGTTTATATTTCTAAATAAATCTATAAGATGGTTACTGGCTGATACTTACACTTCAAAAATAACAACAATATACGTATGTAACATAGAAGTTTTTTGGTCTGATTTTAATGAGATTGCCTTTACACTGTCCGTGCATATCTTAATCTTTTCAATTCTAAAATAATATTGATATTCACACCAGTCATCATATTTACATTTAAAAAATATCGTTGATAAGCCGGCCGATCTTTATATTTACACTTTAAAAATACCCCGGATGTGAAGTCCAATGTTTCTTTTAGTCCGTTGTCTCTCTTGACATTTAAAAAAAACCATCGATGTGAACTCCGATCTTTATCTTCTAATTTTAAAACTACCTTCGTTTTTCTCGTAAGCATCATAAACCAAATCACCCCGCCCTTTATCTTGACAACGTTCCTATATTTCAAGTCAGTACCCATACACATCTCAAGGGTAACTTACTCTCCAGATGGCAAATGGAAATCTCAAATATCGTCAAACATCAACAAGGCATTGCAGAGAATTGGATTTCTAAGGACTTTAAAAAGTGTTGTTTCTCGTTCAGCCCTAGAGAAAATGTATGTCACATTCATCAGACCACTTCTCGAGTATGCCAGTGTTGTCTGGGACAATTGTAGTAATGCACTGATAAATGACATCGAAGCTGTCCACGACGAGGCGGCTAGAACTGTAACCGGCGCTACCAAACTTTGTAGTATTGACCGACTCATTTTCTTACACATTTGATTCCCCAGCAACCAGAACAACCATATGCCCTACGTTCCCGCTCAGATGTTCCAAGCATCCCTTGTAACACTCAAGTCTATGCTACTTCATTTCTGCCTCTTACTATTCGCCAATGGAATGCACTTCCTGAAGATGTCAAAAACAAACCTACTCTTAGCAAATTCAATGCCAAACTTAACACTAAACCAAAACAAAATCACAACACCTGTATAACGTTGGAAGTAGACAATATCAAGTCAATTACGCTCCTCTGCGATTAGGATGTAGCTCATTAAACTATGATCTTCACAGAGGAACTATTGTCCCTGCCCCCACTGTGCTTGCGGTGCCGTTGAGAATTTGTCGCATTATCTCACCCAATGTACAATATATAAAGTAATGCGTGATCGTTATATCCATGATTTACCTTGTGCTCCTACATTAGAAAAACTTCTTTTCGGTAATGATCGCATTACCCCATATACAAATACAAGCGTGTTCTTAAACGTCCAGGGATACATTGCAGCAACAAAGCGTTTTGACGCTTAACATTTGACCACATGTGGTATATCGATCTTCTTCCTCTGCACGGTGTGTGTGACAGATTCCTTTTACATTATTTCTTATTCCGAAAATATTAAAACTACTAGGCTTAATTATATTTATATTATTCATCATACTGTGCACATCATACAATGAATTTCTTTGTATTTTGTAGCGGTACACTCCTGGAAAGGAATTAGTATAAGCATTAGCATTGCTTGTTTTCCAATCCATTTCAACCTACTTTTGTTGTACTGTTACTATTGTAAATATGAACTGAAATAAAATATGTTTACACTAAAACTACCATTCATGCGCATGCCAATCATTATCTTCACACTTTAAAAATACCATCGCTGTGCGTGCCGATTTCTTATTTGTTACACTTAACAAACACAATTGATGTGCATGCCGATCTTTGAGTTAACAATTAAAAATAATGCCATTGATATATATGCATTGTAGTTTTAATGTTTTAATGTTGAGACACCAAAAATACCATTGGTGGGCTTTCGGATTTTCATATATACATGTTAAAAATAACATTGATGTGCGTCCGGATCTTCATATTTATCATTGACAAGTGGGCCGATCTTTAAATTTAAACTTTGAAAATACCACGGATGTGAAGTCTGATATTTTTCTTCTACTTTTAAAAATACAATTGGAGTGCATGCAAATCTTTATCTTCACAAAAATACCATACATGTGTAAGGGCTATGCCCATTTTTGACTTTGTACTTCAAAAACACAATCGATCTTTTACTTTACAATTCAAATTTATGTCATTGCTATATGCATGGCGATTTTAATGTTAAGAATTCCAAAATGCCACCGATATGCATGCCGATTTTTATCTTCACACTTGAAGTGAACCATTTATGTGCATGCCAATCTTCATCTTTAATCTTTAAAAATAACATTGGTATGCGGACCAATATTTATCTATACACCTTAGACAAAATCTAGTGAATGCCGCTCTTAGCTTTACACTTTCAAAAAACACATATTTAGGCGGACTTATATTAAATTTTACAGTTTTCCGAGTATAACACCGAGTTTTCCGACGCTCCAAATTTAAGATTATCAGTTAAATATTAATTGAAACGTCATTATTTACATCAGCAAATAATGATTACGTAATGTTCGACTTGTATATGAGTGCTCTGTACACATTGTGTAACACTCTGGCACTCAAACACTTGTTGTGTTAGATGGTTAGTACTTAGAATCGCAGCACTACTCGACGAATAGAGGTTTAAATAACAGTTCGTATAAGGCTAATTGATTTTTTCCATTGTCATTTTCATGTTGAAGTGACATAATTTTCTCAATAACGTTATGGTATATAATTTATCTTAATATGTGTGACAGACATTGATCTATCTAGTCTTTATAAAACATGTTAGAGTTGAATAGAGATTATTTTTTTGTAATGAACCTCTGATGATATTTTGATCTCGGTATGCTTATCTATTCCAGACAATGCTTTTTCCCGAATCGATCTTAAAAGAGGGAGTTCCGAACAAGATTTCATTCAATTTCAGGTATTATTCTTGTCGGTCTATTTATATTTCAGATTGTGACATAGATTGTGCCTTGTTTGGTATATATACAGAAAGGAATCGGGTATGTGCGCATTTTTTTTACTTTTCATTGTCGTTTATTTAAATATATCTTGATGAACGCGTTGTATAATCATCATTATGTCTCAAGATTATGTTAATCCAGGGACTACTATACGTTTAAGTAGACCCTGGTAAACATAATGGATAAACGTGATTAAAGGATAATGTGAACACCATTTTCATAGTTCGTTTTATTTACTTCTACAAACAATGGACGCAGATAAGACCTCAGATTCGTTCCCGTATAAACTAACAAGCATTAATCATTGGCGAGACAATATGTATCAATGCGTTCTGATCTGACGCTGAACTTCAGTGGACGACTTTTAAAAACATTCATTATGATCAATTCCTCCTCTTGCTTTTACCTCAATGTTTTCAACTCCATTAACTAATTATACCTTCAAAGCTTCATTTGTCTGCTGCAAATTTATTGTCTGCTGTAAAGGGGGTAAAAATAATAACACTTTAGTTTTCTCATTATTTTCAGGTAGCCATCAGTAAAGTGACATTGTGACTGTTTGGACGCTGTGTTTGGTGTTTAAGTGATATCGACATTCAAAGAAAACTATAACGTAAGACTGGTTTCATATTTTTTCGCAGAACTTCGGTAAGGACCATGGGTGTTATATCACAGACGGTATACACTAGTTATCCCTTCACGTCGTTTCCTAACCGTATTCATACATGAACATGTCGAACACATTACAACTTATCCTATAAATGACGTGTATATATACAAGCTGATCTTAATCTACACAGTTCTTAAATATCCGAGGATCTATTTTCTTACGTCAGGGCAATATTTGTTATTGCTTATACAGAGTCACGTTCTAAGGCTAATTTCCCCATTGTTCTGGTCAAGATTTTCCTTTATTGGCTAATACAACGTGATTTTTCGTCCCGTCAACATCCTCATAAAAAATATTAAAAGTACGGTATTGTATTTAGCCTTAACATTAAATTATTCATTCATATCTTTTACAGGATCTTGTGAAAATGGCTCAGGCAGTAAAAAAGGGAAAAAGAAACCAAAGGAAATTGGCCTTTTGCGAACTAAAGGAGGAACCCATACAAGTTCAAGAGGGAAACGGAAATCGTAATGATGTCATTTGTGACGTTTGTTTGATCAGAACTTTTAATGTTTTAGGTGCAAAAATCGCCTTATATTTGTGTTATATATGCAACAAGTATTTATGTCAGGATTGTTTTAAAGGACACGAATTGCATCGATTCTTTAAAAAAAGTGAGAAAGAAAGAATGAAGAAATGTTTTCGTGATGAATTGATGACTGAGAGTAAGAGTGAGAGAAAGGAAATGTTCGATAGAGAGGATGTATCTATGGTCGAAAGAGTTAATGTTAAACATGAATTGGATAATAATGAGGATTGTATTATTACTGGATTATGTGGACTGGATGACACAAGGTTGGTTGTTTGTGATTGTTATAATAAATGTATTAAAATATTCAGTATTGGTTCGCACATATTACAACGCTATTTACGGTTTGGGTCTCAGCCTTTCGGTGTTACAGAAATAAAGGTTAAACGAGAACCCACTGAGCAGGTCGTAATGGCCGCCAGTGTGTCGTCCGGTATTAAAGTAAAAAAGGTTAAACTGGTAAACCGCTTACGTGTTGCCATTAAAACCTTTTTTTCTGTAAAACCAGAACCGATTGAGCAGACCACTACTGATATGTCCGTAACGAACCCAGCACAGCCTGATAAACAATGTATTCTAGCTGTTACGTTACAATGGGAACGTAGAATATTGTTTATTAATTTAACACAAAATCCTGCCGTGATAATTAAATCTATGAAAACGAAGAAATACTGTTATTCTATAGATGTTAGTGGAGATAAGATTTTTACCGTCTGTAAAGATGATAATAACCTTTATGGTCCCTGGTTTGTATCCGTGATGTCCACAGACGGAGTCACGATAAAAACTATAAACACTCATTTACACTCTCATTGGTCTGATCTCGCTGTTTGTCCCGGAAGAGTCTATTTAAATGACATAGAAAACAACAAAGTACTTTGTATAAACGATGAGGGAAAAGTAGTCTCTCACAAAACAATAGAAAGGTCACGGTCATTAGGGATCAGTGCAGACCCAGAAACCAATAACGTTTATATTTGTGACCAGTTTCGCCGCAAACTTTACCGACTCGATTCTCGTTTAGAGAATTTCGAGTATCTCGTTGACTTAAAGTCGGGATATTCGGGGAATCCCGGCGTTCTTTGTGTATACAGAGATAGACTATATGTCGCTCATGGCGCGTGGTCTACTCATGAACACTTTTTAACTGTAGTCAGAGTTGTATAAAATCCCATCCTTGTATAATGTATACACTGTTACATAGTAACGCTTATCTAACATGAACGTGATCTATTAATGTTCTTGTGTTACCATGGTGACCTAGTCACGAGATTACATTCTCTTATTGATATGCATTGCTTTGTTTACACTATTTAGTCTTATTTCGTACACTCAGTCGATACAAATCTTATCAATTGGTTTTCGGTTTCCATCTTCTTTTTTTTTTAAATTAGTTAATTCATATATATACTGTACAAAAAAAGAAACTTCCGATTTGTACACATAGTGTTTGTTGTGTTAAAGAAATAATTGTGTAAAGTTAGTAGACAGGTAATATTAGCCATGACCTGGGTTATCAGGATTCATGAATATTGATTTTATTTGCAATGTTATTCGTCGACAACGTGAAACTCGATTTGCAGGTGAATAATTTGTTCAACATGTCCCGTGTGGTATTCAGTCAATTTGTTTTGCTTGTCTTACTGACATTGTTGTCAAGTGAACGAAAATGCTCCAAAATTTGTAAAAAAAATAACATTTTTTACATTGTAGCATTTTTAGTATGCCAAGAATACCCAATAATGTATGCGAATGTGCGACTGGCATGTCGATAGAAGACGTCGCAAGGCATGTTGGGAGTTCTAGTCGAGCGATACGAAATATTCGAGCATGATTTCGAACGACAGGACGCATCTACGACTTGCCACGAAGTGGACGTCCGCGTGTTACAACGCGTGGTCAAGACTGCTATATAATGAACACTCATTCGCGCAATCGATTCCAAACTTCCACTGCTACTGCTGCTAACACACCTGGACTTCATAATAACCGAATCAGTTGGTAAACTGTTCGTAATGGTCTGCGGGGGAACGGTTTACACGGACGACGTCCTTACGTCTGGTGCATTTTAACAACGCCATCGTGTAAATCGTTTTAATTGGGCACGTTTACACACTCATGGAATACGATGACACTGAAATACCGTTCTTTTTTCGGATGAATCCAGATTTTGTTTACATCGTGCTGATGGCAGGGTGCGCATCTACCGTAGGAGAAATGAACGCTATGCTGACTGTTGTGTTCTTGAACGAGATCGTATCGGGAGTAGCGGTTCTGTCATGGTTTGGTTATCGTTTACCACTAGTCGTCATTAATGGCAATTCAAATGCTCAACGTTACCGCGATGACATTCTCGCTCATCACGTCATTTCTCTGTTCCATAACAACGCCAACATCTCGATTTTTCAGGATGATAATGTCACATCTTACACAGCTAGCGACACTGTACATTTTCTTATTACAAATAACATTTATTTCATTGATGACTGGCCCGCTAAAAGTCCTGATATCAACCCAATCGAGCACGCCTGGGATATTCTGGACAGACGGGTGAGGCGTCGTCTCAACCAACCTGCTAACTTCAACGAACTTCGTCAAGCGCTCATTCAGGAATGGAACAATATTCCACAGGCAGAAATCAACAATTTAGTGAATTATATGCGCCGGCGATACAATGCAGTGGTCAACTCAAGAGGTGGCCATACCCGTTATTAAGTGTTATTTTTGTTTTTCAACCCCTACCTCACTTGGTCAAATTTCCCCCCATTTTCTGTTAACCTTTGGCCATCATTTTCATACGAAACGATGCATCATGGAAAATTCTTTTACAGCATATATAACAATGACTCCCCATATTTGTCCCATCCAGCAATACTCAAGCAAACTTAGCGGAAGTTTCTTTTTTTGTTCAGTATATATATATATTTCTATTTATGATTTAAAATTCATTAATTCAGGAATTGGTTTATATTTGTTTCATTAATGATGACCCACATATTTAACACTTTTGATTAAACTTATCTAGCAGTGTCTATTCGACAACTGTTTCCATGCGTCATTCAGATCATTTTCTTTTTCTTTTTCTGTAATGTTTAAACTGGTTTACTGTACTTATTAGCAAGCATACCTTGTGTAATTCAGGAAATACAATCCACTTAAACACACAGACAGAGAAACATGGGGTGGGGAGAGAGACACACATGCACGTACACACATATAGGGCAGACGGACAGTCAGAGAGAGAGAGAGAGAAGAGAGAGAGAGAGATAGAGAGAGAGAGAGAGAGAGAGAGAGAGAGAGAGAGAGAGAGAGAGAGAGAGAGAGAGAGCGCGCGAGATAAACAGGGAAAGAGGGAGAAATATATTTGCATTCTGTTAAAAGAAGGAGAGAGTGAGAAATAAATTTGCATCTGTTATTCTAGTAATTTACTTTTTCCTTAATGTATATCATTGTTTGAATGTATATTGTTTTACGGCGGATCGACAGCTAAGGTCATTTAGCGTGCATTAAAATTTAATTATTCATGATCCCTGGGTGAACAAACCAGTACTAGGATAGAAAATGTGCCTTGCCCAAGAGCACTCCACCATGACCGAATTGCCGCGACTGGGGATCGAACCCCCGACGCTAACCACTCGACCACAGCGGATTCCTGTATACATTGTATTATGCATGTAGTTAACTATGTTTAAAAGACCAATGCAATTATATATTTTTTTATATTATCCTATAAAGTTTTGACTTGGTGTTTTTTTTTGTATACATATTAATGGATTAAGTATAAATATCGTGTTAGGCCAGAACAGATCTCCAACTTTGAGCATCACACGAAGATGTACTGAAGAGTCTGGCCTAAATCATAGGAAGTAAACAGTTTGAAAACATTGTTCGAAAAGTAGCCTAACTTATCACTGTCATAATCACGTTTGTTGAGTAATTGTTATTAAAATATCTTTGTCCTTTTGAAAACATTGATAAACATAAGATAAATCGACTGACGTCGATGATATCACGGCGACAGTCCAGTTATTCGTTACTGCTTGTACAAGTCAAGTTCACATAGTGCATATAATATTAGAGACTAAATAAGTCGAATCTCATAAGCATTTTGCTTTTTACAGGTCCATTTAGTTTTGTGTTCCCTCATTGTGAAGTTGTTTTGGTTTTGTTTGGTTTATATTTTTTGACTTAACTTGTTATTTCTAATTATGCTAATATGACATTAGCTTATGTAATTCGATTGAATTGTTACTTGTATTGGGTTTTCCCATATTTGTAAATGTCATATATACATATATATATATATACAATATTTACATTATAGTGTCACTTAGTATGGCACATGGCATCTAGCATTGAATTTGTCAGGATATACCAAATACTTGTTTAGTCTGGATTTAAAACTATTGAGTGTAGGTGCTTCAACTACTGTTGAGGTTAAGTTGTTCCAATTATCAATTACTCTAATATTAAAGATATGTTTTCTAGTTTCTGTTCTAGCTCTATTTTTGTAAAGTTTATATCTATGACCCCTAGTATGTGTAGCAACATCCCTCATGTCCAGCAGTATTATTGAGATCTTATCTAAATTAGTCAAGAGTTTGTATGTTTGTATGACGTCAGTTCTTGCTCTTCTATATTCTAGAGTTGGTAGACCTAGATGTAAAGTCTGTCTTTGTAGGTATACCCTTTAATACCCTGGATAATTTTACTGGCTTTTCTTTGGACATTTTCTATTTAGATAGCATATCTTTTGTATGATGTGTCCCATATGACAGATGCATACTCCAAATGAGGTATAACTAGGGCTTTATATAGTTGATGGAATATATCAATATCCATATATGTAAAAGTTTTCTGTTGGCGATGTTGACCTTAGTTTTGATGTGTATGTCAAATTTGAGTTTGTTGTCAAATATTACTCCTAGGTCGTTTTCGTGGTCAACTTTTTTGAGTTTATGTTTGTTATTGTCTTTTTCCCGTATGAAGTAGTGAGTTTGTTGCTGGCCCAATCACAAGCTATGTAGATATTTTTCTGTAATTTATCTTTATCTTCTTTAGTTGTTGTGACTGAATATAGTTTAGTGTCATCAGCGAATAGTTTGACAGTGCAATCCATGGCCTCTGGGATGTCATTGATGAATATTAAAAACAGTATTGACCCAAGAACACTGCCCTGAGGTACTCCACTGATAACCCTTGCCCATGATGAGACTTTTCCATTTATTATAACTCTTTGTGAGCGTTTGTTTAAAAAATCTTGTATCCAATTGAAAATGTTTGCCCCGATGCCAACCGCCCAGACTCTCTTTATTAATCGCTTGAGGGGAACTTTGTCAAATGCTGCTTTGAAGTCTAGATATATTATGTCCAATTCGTTAATCTCATGGCCTCTGGGATGTCTTTGATGAATATTAAAAACAGTTTTGGCCCAAGAACTATGCCCTGAGGTACTCCACTGATAACCCTTGCCCATGATGAGACTTTTCCATTCATTATAACTCTTTGTGAGCGTTTGTTTAACAAGTCTTGTATCCAATTGAAAATGTTTGCCCTGATGCCAACCGCCCAGACTCTCTTTATTAATCGCTTGAGGGGAACTTTGTAAAATGCTGCTTTGAAGTCTAGATATATTATGTCCAATTCGTTTTTCTCATCAATTGTGGTAGTCCAGTCTAGTAAACATTCTAGTAATTGGGTTGTACAATATTTCGGTCTTCTAAAGACATGTTAGTATTTCGTTATAATGTTGTTTGATTCAAGATGGTCTACTATTGCATTTCGAACTATTCAGAAGATTTGTCGTCAAACTGATTTGTCTATAATTTTCAACATTGGTTTTACTACCAGATTTATGGATTTTTGTAACGTTTGCGTGTTTCCATTGATTTGGCAGTATGCCTTCCTCTAGGGATTTTCTGTAGATGTCTGTTAAGGTTGCATTTATTCCATTTTTACATTCATGTATGAGTTTAGGATGAATTTCGTCCGGTCCTTGTGATTTATTCGGATTCAACTCCTTCAAAGCATTTAGCATTAGGGTTCCTGTTATGTTTATATTGTCTATTGTGACGGTTTTTTGAGACTTTGCATCTGGAATAGCTTGAGTTTCTAGTGTAAACACGGAGCAAAGGTTTCTATTTAGTTCATCCGCTATAGTTTGTGCATCCGTTACCATTAATCCATTTATATTCAAGGCTACATTTCCTGTATTTGCTTTGGAATTATTTCTTATAAATTTCCAAAACTGTTTTGGGTCTTTTTTACACTGTGTGCTATGTTGTTTTTTTCATATTGATATTTTGACTTCCTCAACTGGTCAATAACTTCGTTCCTGGCTCGTTTGTACTTGTCAAATGTTAGATGATTTTTACAATGGATATATTTCAGCCATTTATTTCTTTTGTTACTGATGGCTTTTTTAGTAGTGTGGTTAATATACGGGTTCATCTATCCTGCAACAATTTTCATTTTTGGAATAAATGTTGTACTAATCTTTGAAAGGTTTTCATTAAAATTATCCCATGACACTTGAACTCCCATAGCGCCATCGTTTATCCATTTTGCCTCAGCTATATCCCTGTTAATACTGTTGTAGTCAGCTTTATTATAGTTTCGTTTTTCTAAATTAGACTCTGTTAATCCTTGGCACATGTTATTTCGAATGTGACAGTAAGGTGATCACTTTTTCCAATGCTTGGATTGTATTCTAGTGTGTTAACCATTCCTTCCTCGTTTGTGAATATTAAATCTAATAAAGATGCAATATTACCTTCTCTATATCTTGATGGAAGTATGGAATGTTGGTGTAAAAACAAGTCCTTAATAATTTCCATAGATTTGTGGTCTATTTGGTTCTCGTTTTAGATTGTGTGGATTAAGTCCCAGTCGATATTTTTGAAGTTAAAATCTCCCATCATTAAGAAATGAGAGTGTTTTGTGTATACAAATGCCTTATCATTTCCATCATTAATCTAGCGTCTTCCCTATCCTGGTTTGGACTTTGATGCACACATCCTATTATTAGGTTATTACCTCTTGGTAAAAGGATTGCGATCCATACCGCTTATAGATGTTGTTTTCAAATCTAATTACATAGGCTTTTAGTTGTTCCTTGATGTAGAGGATAACCCCTCTTCCTGTCGGGTTGCTTATAAAAGCATCGTATCCTGGTATGTTATACAGCTGCTCTCCCGAAATTTCAAAATTTGTATTTTTCGGATATATTTCTGTTACTGCGATTATGTCTGTATTGCATTTTTCTACTAAGTATTTTAGCTCAGAATTTTTTTTGTTAGACAGTCTGCGTTTGTATATATTACTTTCAGATGTTTATTTTTGTTACCTCTGGACTTCCATCATGTTATTTCTCTTTTGCCGTATTATCTTCTGTATTAAAATCATTGTTCTACAATTAAAATAGTTTCACTTATAAGCAGGGTTAAAACACTTATAGGTCTCGCTGCATACCCTCCTTCGGTGTGGCGCCTATACTTTCATAATCTGGGTTTGGTTGGGCGATTCCTTCCATGGAACTAGTATCCAAGTCCTTATTAGTTGTATTTTCAGAAATGCATTGTATTATATCATTGATGAATGGGTCCACAACGTGTTGGGATATATTTGAGTTTAACAACATCATATTGTCTTGTTTCTTTGTAGTTTGATGTATGTTCTTATTATCTCTTTTAGCTCTTCTTTCATTTCTCTGTTATACTGTTAAGTCGCTGAATATTATGATTTTGTTAAATATCTCGTCATTGATGTTTTTCATGTTCCTTGAATTGTCTAGAAGGTATTTTCTTTGTTTTCTGCCTTTAAGTATAACCTTTAAAACTCTATCTTTTCCATTTGCATATAGTTTTTTGCCCAATCTGTATGATGTTTCAATTTCTAGCATATCAATTCCCAGGTTTTTAGCTATGGCAGTTATAAAATTTTCATCATGCTGCTTATTCGTTATACCCTTCCCACTGGTTCCTTCTGGGACATTAACTACTACTATGTTGAGTTCTCTTCTCCTTCTTTCATCCATTTCCTTCGTCTTTTTTTCTACAGAATTGTTTATTCTTTGTGTATTTACTTCTATTATATCAACTCTGTCTTCAAGTAGCTTCATTCTTGTTTCCTGTTGATTACTTATTTTACTGAGTTATCTGTCGATATTCTCAAGTGTGGCAATGGTTTGCTTGCAGCTTTTACATGTGTATCTAAAAAATTTAAGCCAACCAGCATCCAATAGATCACATACAGCTTTTGACAAACTTGAACATCTGAGGCAGAATAGTAATTTACAATTTTTACAGTCAATGTACTGATCACACAAATCGTTATCGCATTTTGAGCATTTAGGCAGGACTAGTTCTGGACTGGAAACTTTCTTCCTTTTGGCGTCGAGGTCATATTTGTTCCTAAGATCCATACCACTTCATCAGAACCTTCACTGTCTGTCTATATATTGTAAAGGCATAAATGTATCTTCTATTAAACAAACATAAAATAAGTTTTACCCCACTAATGCAGCTCATGGAGAGAAGAATAATCTTGTGACAATACGCTTGGAGTTGTCATTAATTTTCGAGATAGTATTTTCATCATGTACAAAGATCGTTTATCTGTGTGTGTGTGTGTCTATCTCTATATGTCTCTCTGTTTCCCCCTCTCTCTCTCTGTATGTATGTTTGTCTGTCTGTCTGTCTGTCTGTCTGTCTGTCTCTTTCTTTGTCTCTCTGCCCTAACCTTTCCCCCTCTGTGTCTGTCTCTTTTTCTCTCTCTGTCTGTCTGTCTGGTGTACGTCAGACATAAAAAGAAGAAAGTGTTCTATTTGTGGTACATTAAACTGAAAACAGAGAAGGTATTCTATTTATTGTACATTATAAATACAACGAACAAAGTACTCTATTTAATTTAAAGCATTCTGAATATGAAGAAAGTAATCTATTTGTTAAACATCATTCTGAAAACGAAGAAAGTAGTATATGTGTTGTACATAAGACTGAAAACAGAGAAGGTATTCCATGTGTTGTACATCAGACTGAAAAAGAAGATAGTATTCTGTGTGTTGTACATAAGACTGAAAGCGGAGAAGGTATTCTATTTGTTGTACATTATACAAAAAACGAAATATGTACTATATTTAATTTAAAGCATTCTGAAGAAAGTTATCTATTTGTTAAACATCATTTTGAAAATGAAGGAAGTATTATATGTGTTGTACATCATACTGAAAACGAAGAAAGTATTATATTTGTTGTACATCAGACTGAAGACGAAGAAAGTACTCAATGTGTTGTTCATTATACTGACAACGAAAAAAGTATGCTATTTAATGTAAAGCATTGGTTTTACATGATACTGCAAATGAAGAAAGTATTGTTTATGTTGTACATCTGACTGGAAACGAAGAAAGTATTTAATTTGTTGTACTATTTCCGAATACATTATTCTATTGATTAGTTGAACTTTACACTGAAAATGACAGAAATATTATATTTGTTTATCTATTTATTGAATACGAACACAATATTACTTTTGTTGTACATCACTCTGAAACTGACAACAGGAAACCCGATTTCGATAGAAGACGCATTCTAAAATTAACAATTGAATGCAGTGATTCGAGTAATACGTGTACTGCATGCAGTCTGTGCAACCAATCGCAATACAATTTTGATCGCTGTAGAACCAGATGAGCAAGCGCATTTGACAATGATTTACATTAGGTTTCAAAATACGTCTTTAACGAAGTCTCCATTTGATTCCTATAGCATGGATGCAAATGCATGTCTTTTACCGTGCGTGTAATAATTACGCTAATGTTAGTTTATCTAGAGCCACTCTCAAATGTACAGAGACGTAACAGAACTGACTCGCTGGTGTCAAGATAAAATGACCAGAAGTATTTGTAACTTACACAGGTAACGTAGTGGTATAACTGAAAGAAAATGAGTGAAGCAGCGTTAAACATCATACATAAGCCCATAAGGTATGAAGGGAGAATACTAACCTTCCAACTAAAAGGCCTGTTATCTCTGAAGTGATTTGCGATGTATATTGATGGAGGACATATATGCAAATAGGACATTACCATTAGAACACAGACAAAACGGAAGTATCCCCAACAATTTACTCGCCAATTTGCACCAGTTCTGTTGATAGCGTCTAAAAACACCCGAATTTTCATTTCCGGTACACTCAATTACGGTCAAAGGGAAGGAATTCAATGTCAATAGGCGACTATTATAGCATTATGGGTTATGGTTCGTTAATATCAAATGGATCAACACACATACCTGTGTATCAAATTAAAGTTCATTCTTAGAACTACCAAAATAAAAAAAATAAAAAAAATCACATGTTGACAGAGTCAAATCAAAGGTCACCCGTAACCCACACTGAATTCTACTTTCAATTTCAGAAAATACAGCATGTTCTGAAAATGTCTCTTAATGTGTCAACATAGCTTAAAGCAAACACTATTTTTATTATAAATCAGTCCCAGGTTATTTAACTTAATAAGCAACACTTTCAAATTACAACAAAATCATTATTGTCCAATGGGAGACAAACTTCAAACTCATGTATCAATCTGAAATTCCCTGGACAAAAGTGTCTGCCCAGCAAGTCCATCCGATTTACTTCCCTTTGACAAAAAGCTTTGTTATGTCGATCGATTCGAGGTTTATCAACACCGCTTTTCAAAGAAAATGTATGGACATATTAATTTGTTCAGCGAAGTTCTGTGTCTCATAGAGTTTGCTTGTTTGTTTTATGGGGTTTTCAGTTATATCACTATGCTCACTGGGTAACAAACCTGTACTCCAACATAATCGATTATCGATCGATTAGCTAGGACAGCGGATCGAATCAGGGACGCCCGGTTGCAAGTCTCCGACGCTTATCACTCTGCTCTTTGTGTCATTGAGAATGTCAATTGTATCATAATATGAGCCAACCCATTAGAAATCCAACAATGTGATAACATTGACCTTTTCACTTCTTTGCATATTATGTATCTATATACTTTACGGGGATATTTACATTACAATAATGTTAGAAACAATAAATAAGAACAAAACTATATCAACTAATTTAATGTTTTACCTTCTACACTTCCAATTTATACATGTTAAAAAGTATGTGTATTACAAAAAGGGAGTATTTGGTGTGATTCGAACCCTCGACGTATTTGCTTGGTATTTACTACTGTTGTACTTCGGCCGAGCGTCTAAGCCCACACGGCCATGTAGTATTGTTTATATGTAGGTGTTAATAAGTATTTAAAACAGAAAATGGCATGTCTTTAAGAGGGAGGTAATTTTCTATTTTCCTTTTTAAATGTGTCTCAAATATAAAATTATTTTTATATTGAATACAAGAATCACCAATAAATATCAAATATTTAATTGAAAGAAGTTTAGGACTAATTTTTTATTAATTTTCAAAACTTATTTGATTATTACTTAAAGTAATTGTTTAATCAGGACTGTTTCGAATTCCTATGTATAGTTATTTAGTGATATATTAAAAAATCAAAGTAAATGATTTTAAAGAATAACCAAGTTATGAAACGAACGCGTCAAGTCACTGATGCATCGATTACAATTTTATATGCCCACCCTCCCAGTAGTAGTAGTTGTAGTTGCAGTAGTAGCATCAGTCTGTAGTGTATTGTAAGATAGAAAGATAGGATGGGTAGTAGTATAGGGTAAGGCAAAAGGGTAGGTTAAGAGAGTAGTAGTAGTGTACACTATGGAAGTGGTGTTACGATAAGGTAGTAGCAGTCAGATAGTAGGGTATGCTGTGGTAGTTGCAGTAAGTAATGTAGTGTGATGTTGTAGGATGTAGCAGTATAGGGGAGAGTTGCCGAAAATGAACAACAAATGTATCATAAATCAAACCTGTCTCAGAACTGTTTAGATTTGAAGTTTTCAATAAGGAAGCATATTCTTACTTAAAAGTAATATGACGTAAAAGCTTTGTTCTGTCGATCGATTCGAGGTTTTATCAACACCGCTTTTTGAAGAAAATGTTTGGACATATTAATTTGTTCAGCGAAGTTCTGTGTCTCATAGAGTTTGTTTGTTTGTTTTATGGGGTTTTCAGTTATTGAAATTTATTCTGATACGACTGCGAATATCAGATGGGTGATGTTCGTATTGCATATATTAGTTTACTCGAATGATATATTATGTTTTTCTCCAAAGCTTGATGAACTAAATTTGTTCAGTCAGTGGAAAAAATGTGCAGTTATGAGTGCCCTGCAGGTCTCGTCCCTCCCCTAAACACTGATTTTACGAGAGTACATTATACTTTTGATAATAGCCAAAATGTTGCGCTTCCAAATCACAGCCAGCAAATGGGACCACTTTACTTTGTTACCAGACGTAACGTGTAGATATTCGGTGTACGTATAGACTCAGTTCTACACCATGCGGATTAAACTATAGGAATATTAATATGTGTACGAATTACATTGGGCGGTTGATTTGTATCGCTAATGTTGATATCATACCATTTGATAACACTATCAGTTCGTAAGTTTCTGTGTGTATTAATCGTCTGTATTAATCGAGCACTGATAACACTTTCCAATGCACAATGATCTGAAATTTGCTCTTACAATTAATAACCTTATAACAATTGATAATCATGAGCGTACCTTGAAAGCTAAAACATTATATCGAAATTCTTTAACAATAAGGTACCAAAATAAGTCCGTATAATAAATATCGGTTAATTGTTGCAACCGTTCAATATGATTGAAGCGATCATATAATAAGATTGTTTCAATCATTGTGAAATATTCAATCAGAGCACTAAATTCCAATCAGATCTTAAAGGGTTCTAATTACGTTCCAATCAAGCTCACGATATAATCATATGCGTGGTGCAGAGGTAGAATCGTACAAAAGGTCCTGGGTTCTAATCCGGTGATGAGCGGGTTCTGCCTGTTGGATTTTTCAACACAAACAGCGCGAGAACTGTTTAAGTCTCAAGAAAGCAGCCATCGAGCGTGATTAATATAAACTAAAAGCTAGATTCGCAATGGATGTAAAATAAATAAGTTAATCAAAGTATCCATTTCATGATGGTATTAACTGTAAGAGCCATCTTCAAAACAGCGTGTATTTTCTGAAATTGAAAGTATCATACATTGCGGGAATAGGATAACCCACTTTTTGAAAACAATAGAAAATGATCAAATGACACATCTATACCATGTGATCAAAATGCACACTGTATGGTAGAGGCTTCTTTAGTAATTCTTTGACATGTTAGTGATCCATGCAGATCAAGATGTAATTGCATGGATGTGCAGGATGATCTGGATCTATACTGATAAACAAAATGCCATGTGGTTGGTTGCCTGTAGCGCCGCTCAATTGTTCTTGGCCTTATTTGATAAAAACAAAACATAACATTGTGTCCTTTGTCTTGATATGCTTTGTTAAAAGTACAAGAAAGTTTTCTAGATAGTTCATCTTTATCTCCCATTAAACGCAGATGGTATATTGATTTGTCGTTGAACGTCCGTCCGTACATTATATTGCCGTCCATACTGCCATATTACCGTCCGTTTGTAGCCATATGTATAGTATGGTTAGATGAACTTGGTTTATACTTTATGGAAATGTTAACCACCATAGGGAAATCTCAAACGTGAAGTTTGATTAAGATTGCCTCAAAACACCAATTATTTCCTGTTGAATTTCTATTTAATTTGTAGTGTTTATCAAGGTTTATATCACAATCATCTAGTAAACATTCTACAAGGTCCTCGGAACTTTCATCTCCATCAAATTTCGGTTAAATTCTAAACTGAGTCACAGGTAAAAAAAGACCTGGGTCATTAGGTCAAAATATGAACACTGTAGATCCTTTTTTTCCTCCATCAAATCATCATAATCAGAACACTCATCTCCATCAACCCCAGTCAGATTCAAAACCAAGTCATGAGGTCAAATTCAGAAAAACATTGTGAACACACTAGAGGCCCCATTTTTCATCCAATAAACATCGGAGCATTCATCTCCATCAAATCCTAGTCAGGTTTGGAACTGGGTCATGTTGGATCAACAACTAGGTGACTAGGTCAAATTTCAGAAAAGCCTTGTGAACACAAGGCAACATGTTTCATCCAATCTTTTGAAAAACACACCAGTCAGGAATGTGTGATCAAAAACTAGGTAACTAGGTCAAATTTCAGAAAAACATTGTGAACACACTAGAGGCCCCATTTTTCATCCAATACACATCGGAGCATTCATCTCCATCAAATCCTAGTCAGGTTTGGAACTGGGTCATGTTGGATCAACAACTAGGTAACTAGGTCAAATTTCAGGAAAGCCTTGTGAACACAAGGCAACATGTTTCATTCAATCTTTTGAAAAACACCCCAGTCAGGAATGTGTGATCAAAAACTAGGTAGAACACACTTGTTTAGAAACTGGCATACCCTCTCAATTCAAAGAATTAACTTTTTTTTTTGTTATCTTATTCGTATAAGAGCATATATAACTGAGCAAAAGTTATGCAAGATTCATGCAAGATTCAGGTTTTTTTACATGGGAATGAACAGAGGTGTAGGAGGACATTCTTCTGATTCCTGTTTGCTAGAATGTGATTGTTTTGTGGGAGGTTTGATGATGGTGTGCATAGGACAGAGAATGCCTTTAGTTTTCATTGAAGGTAAATTAACGGCTCAACACTACATATACTGCCTGTCAGTTTGCACAACGTCACCTTTCACGTTTCTAGAATTAGTATGGCTTGTTTACAGCAAAACAATGTTGACGATATGGACTGGTCTTCATGCAGCGCCGAATTGTCAACTTTCGAGTACTTAAACATATGAGACGTTCTAACAGGAGGTGAGAGCTGTCCCAGATCCATAACCTGGTGATGTCTACGACCATGCGGTTATGTGCAGGACTAAATGCTAACGGGGGTAAATTAGTTGCTGAATTGTTGACCTTTTTTTTAGAAAAAGAATGACTAGGGACGAATAGGCCTTAACTCTCCGGGGGATCACAATTCTAAATGAAATTGGTCAATGGTCAAGGGCGTGTTGCAAATTTCAAATACAATAACAATATTTGTCAAAAATAAAATCGTCCTTTTTTAGGTCACCGGAGCACAAAGTGCTCATGGTGAGTTATTGTTATTGCCCTATGTCCGGCGTGCGTCCATCAACAACTTCTCCTCAGAAACCAGTGGGTCAATTGGGATGAAACTTCACAACAAGTATCCTCTGAATGTACCCTCCAGAATTTCTTCAACTATGTTTCGATCCTTGCATAGTTCTGGTTTCCATGGTAACCAAACGAATTACACTTTAAAATTCGTCTTCTCACAAACGGGTTGGCCGATTTTTAAATAATTTTGTAAAAATGTTCCTTTGGTGACTCTACCAGATTCCGTCAAGCCTTGTTTTTTGGTAAAAACACGGTCGCCAGGCGGCGGGGCTTTTTTGCCTTATATGGCTTAAATAAAAACTTTAAAATCTTCTTCTCCAAAAGTCTCTGTCCGATTTCCAAATAATGTTGTAGAAATGTTCCTTGCGTAACGCTCTATCAGATTTCATCAAGCCATGTTGATTAGTCAAAAAACATGGTCGCCAGGGGGCGGGGCTGTTTTGCCTTATAGCTTTAATGAAAACTTTAAAAATCGTCTTCTCCAAAAGTCTGTTGATTGGTCGAAAATGTGGTGTGGGGGCGGGAGCAGTTTTGCCTTATATGGTTATATTGAAGACTTTAAAACAAAATCTCTTCTCCAATTTCCAAACAATTTTGCTGAAATGTTCCTTGGGTGACCCTCTACAAGATTACTTCTAGGCATGTTGGTTGGTATAAGAGAATGTTAATGTGGTAGGCATCCCAATTAAATGGCATATTTCAGGTGAGCGAACAAGGGCCATCATGGCCCTCTTGTTTCTGTTCAGTTTATCATAATCTAGGCTTATCTAAATTTAGTGCGAATTTATGGAGTTTTAAGACTCACGAATGGAAGTGTTTTGCAAATGCATCCTCATTGGAGTACGAAAAGTGAATAGCCTATGTCATTCACATATCGCCTGTTCATTTAACAAACCAGCCAGTAATCAATAATACTTAAAAACATGTAGAGGCTATCTAAATGAACAGTTCTGCTAAATTATCTTCAAATCAAACAAGCACTTTCATAAAAATGTACTTGTCTTAAAATTGTGTCTTTTGCCCCTGTTCTGAATCCGTCTGATTGCCGTATTTAACAGCCAATCAATATGATTATATTTGAAGAGAGTCACCCAATGAACATTTCTACCTAATTGTATTTGTATCAGACAAGTTATTTCAGAGGAAAATATTTTCAAAAATTTGGCATAGTTCACCCTTTCATAGTCATAAGTCATAGATATTAAGATCTGAACTGACAAGCAAGTCGGTCTAGTAATTTACCACGTTTTACTAGCCCGAGAATTTTTGTAAGGATTTGCCTGAAAGTCACTGGTATTAAGATGTAATAATATGTTTGTTCATTGTACTTAAAATAAAATTGTAAAAATACTCGGTACAATAGATAAGCTTTTCATGTTAAATGAGCATTACCCCATGGTTCCAAAAGTGGTTGAGTATTTGAAAAAACAATTGAGTTTTTCAATATTCATTACCCCATTAATATAATTTCAATTGAGTATTTCAACATATAAATAAATAAACCTGGTTTAATTATGATAACCCTATATGCTTCTTATCTAGGCATGCTCTGATCCTCTAACCTACAGATGTACAGTCTTATATATGTGTTATCTCATATTTACAAAAAGCCAACATTGGAAATTTGAGAATGGCATTTTAACTGTAAATGAGCAACAGGGCTAGTTATTTCAACATATAATAATCTGATTTTAAAATTATATTTTGCTTTAACGCTTACATTGTTTTACAAATGAAATGTAACATACTTCATTTTAACTAACATTAAAAACATCTGATTGAATACTAACTTGTCTGATAGATAATTATTTATTATGAAGAAGATCATTTGGTTCTATTAAATACCCACAGCATACATTTTTTTCTTTGTCTACAATTCTATAGTTAGAAAGGAAACTGTACATTTAAGTTTCTAACATATTCTCTAATCTTTATAAAGTACAGTGGAACAGTCCACTTTTATTATCAAACCAGAAAACAAATCCTGTATGCTCAGCATTTGTAAACAGTTTATACTTACTTAAATGCAATTTATTGTCTTACACTGACCGACACTAGTCTTAAAATCTTGTAAATTATATTTCTACTACCAGTAATGAATTAATTCTAAACAGGACCAGTCCATTTTAGTTTTAATAGTTGGTCCCCTCACACGTATACAAATGTTTATAATTGGAATAATATTCGTTTCAAACCAAACAAGAGAAACTCATTTTGTTGTAATCCTATTTAATTAAGTTCCACTTGTCAGGTTATTTGGATTGATCCAAAAACTAAGTTTAAGGAATTCCGTTTCACTAGCACAGGTGTCGTTTGGGAACTTGAAGAAATAGGGCGGCATTTCCCTAGTTGAATGTGACTTACCGACCACTAAGTAGTTCATTTATGGGCCATGTTTTGACTTGTATGACTCTTCTTTTCTTCTTTGGGACAAGATTAGTTAATTCTGGAATAATTGTGGATTTAAAAACATGATTGTTGAATATAATTTCCCCCCTTGTAAATATTTTCCTAAAAGCTTCCTGTTATGCAGTCCGAGTTGGTCGGAACTGAACATTTTGATACGCAGTTCTTGAATAAACATTGAGTATCGGTAATTTGACAACTGAGGGGCATATTGTGGGGTCAAGTGAAAATGTATCATAACTTGCATTGTTTTGTCAACGAAGTGAATGATAATTGAAGCCTTTCATTGTTTATGATCAATCTCCATACACACAGCCAACTAATTATTGATCATATACAGTAATGGAAATGAGTAATCTTGCCAATCATTAGTCTTAGTATGTATACAGTGCTTTCATTAAGGAATAATTATAAGATTTGTGAATTCCACATACACTTTTCAAGATGTTTGTCAGAATATTTGAATTTTATTATTTATCAATAAAACCACAAAACAGACAATTTAGGATTTGCACATTTTACCTTTCCGTTGTTAAAGTCAACATTGGACACCTTTACAGCAATCTACTTTTAAAACAATGAGATAAGTGTTAAATCGCTGAAGACATGAGTTTTCTTTTTTTCTCAAAATGATATTAGCTTAGCGTCCTAATTATATCATACTTTAACAAATGTTGAAATGTAGTCCAATATTTATAAATTAGACCACCTTCGAAATATAGTATCAGCTAAACAGTTAAATCTCATTGAAATTGTTGTATAATTTAAACTTAATTTCGAACATAAACTGAGCCCTACAATTTAACATGTTAATTTAATGTCATTATTTCCTTCCTTTTTTATGATGAAAATAACAAACTACTCATGTTTTAAAATTATGTTATGATGAACGCCCTTGTGTCAATGATGCATAACAATACGCAGATCGGAAGCAATATGCATTTAAGGAAATTAATGACACATTTAAAATTGTCAAGGACGAACTAATTTTGTACGAAAGACCCGATTCGTGACCCACATTCTTCTTCGCAGAGGTGTCGTTCTTCAACCTCTTTTTATAGGCAGAGAGTGTTCGTTCAAAGCCATTTTTCTATTAAAACCAGTTTTATCTCGGTTTGTTCTTTTTCTTCATTTGTTTCGAACCAAATAAACATTTTAAATCACCTATAATTTACTATTTGTAAGTGAGTGTAAAGAGCGGCTCTCTACAAAGGAGATTGATTTACGCAGTTGGTATTCGCGAATCACGCGATCAACAGTTTTAGCTTAGAAACAGTTCATATTTTAGATATACATAGATAAACATTATAAAATGCATTCTTCACAAATCAAGACATCTCGTTGAACATGAAAATAACATTCAGTAAGTTAAAATTGCTATTTTAAAGGAGAATTCGACGTGATTTTTATCTCGATATTGCCACATAACAGTCTGCTGAAAGTCTCATAGGGACGGTTTTGTCTTCGTAAATAAAACCCCCAAAAAGAAATGCGAGTCAAAATAAAGAAACTGCAAATACTTAAAACATCGGAATATTTATTTCATTTTAGATGTGTCATAACTTAGTGTTTTTGGCCTGGGGCTTTAGCCCTTGGTCATAGTAGTAATACCATTTTTTTCGGAGTTGGCAGCCTGCCAATTACTGTTAGCACCAAACAACGCACTGAGAACTGCGCGATAACAATAGTTCATCATGGATTCAACAAAACTGCATTTTAAAGGTTAGGATCTCCCCCATAAATATCATTTTAATGTTGGTGGAACATCAGTGAAAAACTTAAGGCGTGAGTTTAAGAAATGCTTTAGAAATTACTGCGCCGACAGGTCAAATATTGACGCTTGTTAACATTATTAACATTCGCGAAGAGGAACAGAAACAAAGAAAGAAGTCGCGTGCAATATACAGTGGCGGATTAACCGGGGGCCGTATGGCCCGTGCGTTGAAAAAGTAATGGTAAACAAAGAAAAAACGTGGCAAATGTATTGGCGGATTTAGCGGGGGCCCATAGGGCCCATGCCCGACTCCCCCATCCCACGAAAGAAGTCACGTGAAATATACAGTGGCGGATTCAGCGGGGGCCATAGGGCCCGTGCGTCGAAAAATTAATGGTAAAAAAAGATAAAGCGTGGCAAATGTAGTAGCGGATTTAGCGGGGGTCCATAGGGCCCGTGCCCGACTCACCCCACCCCACGACACCCCGACCCAGTCGTTCATCATACATATTGAATGTTTATCTTAATGATATCTAGTCCATGTTCGAATAAGGGTCATATCGGGTAAACAAAAATAGGTCACTAGGCCAAATGAAGGAAAATCTTGATTGCACACTGGATGTTGCATTTTGAATCTCTGTCAGAATAATTGTCTTGATGAGTTTTGCATATTTCAAACACTTTCTCCCAGTCCAGTACATGGTTTAGAGAACTATTTCAAGTTGATGAAATGTGATTTAACATTGACATATTTCTTAATATAAAAATGCAGAAACTTCAAAATATTCTGCCTAAACCTGCTGTCAAATTTCCCTTTGATTCTTCATGTCTTAAATGTGTATAATGGGTCATTATCAAAATTTATATACATTCTGGTTTAAGATTGTCTGTAAAATAAAGATTGATGAATATCATTTGTTTCTGCCGAAGAACTTTCATTAACATTATAACTTTGCTATATATGAATATGCAATCAAAAAATTGTCCTGTTTGAGAGTTTGACACTTTTTTAGAATTTCCGCACACAGTTTGTTGTCTGTGGTGTTACTATCATATAATCACACACTGATCAAATACAAACATATTTTTAATACTTCCAAGTCACTGGATATCATTATATGAATAAGATAATCATAACTAGACAAAAAATGAATTTCATTGGTTAATTAGATTACAGGTTTTAAGGTAGTTAAGGGGTCGAAATTAATATGGGTCAGTTTGTGATATCTTACAACATTGACAGAGTAGTAAAAATAAATGAAGGAAAGAGGTAAAGATAGCCTTTGGAAAAAAGAGATAAATCTCTATGATCATGTCCTACTTGTAGTCAAATTAATATTTTTTAGTAAATTGTGTGCACCAATTTATATGCTGTAACACCACAGACAAATTGTAACACCAAGGACAGAAATGTAACACCATGGACACCAGTATGTTTAATATTTTACTTTTTCAAGATTAAACATAGAACCAAAGAAATAGACAAACCATCAAATTGTCTCCTGACAATAACAAAACTATGAACGCAAAAAAGAGGGATTTAACGTTTGCCTTTTAAATTGTCTGTGGTGTTACATTTTTGTCTGTGGTGTTACTATATAAATGAAAAGGACAGAAGAAAGGAGTCGACTGGTTTTTTTTTATGTTTGGTGAACAATTAATATTAAACATAGCTGGAAATCACCAATATTCAGGATTTAATTCAAGCAATTTTCATTTATTTTTACAAAAAAAGTGTATTTGTCTTTGGTGTTATGGTAAAATGTCTGTGGTGTTGCTTTTTGAAACAAATATAGCTTGCATAAATCGTGTGACATTTTTTTTTCTTTATTTATGTGAACTATACTGACATTCCAATGTGTGATATATGTCAATAATGTCTTCTAGACAACAAATGTTAAGAATAAAGAAAATATTAGAAACAAAGGGCATATTTTTCTGTGGTGTTACTTTTCTGAAGGTAACACCACAGAAAGTAACACCACAGACAAACCAGTGCATAAATGTTCGATAAAAAATAATAAAGGATCCCCGTCTAATTTTTTAAATGTTCTTCCTGTTAAACACAAGAGTTGACATATTATGAATTAACAAAACTCTTGCCAGCTTCTAGTATTAAGAACTAGTCACATGAACACCACAGACAATTCTTTTTTATACTACTCTAATCCCTCTAACTTTTTTTTTTTTTTTTTGCCAATTCTTGGCATGTTTTTCTAATTTCGTCTGCTCATGGCATGAACAGGATATGGAGTCCTGGGAGAAACTATTATCATTAAAATAGGGCAAGAAAGACAACTCTAATTCATCATAGTCATATATGGTTACACCACAGACATGAAAACTCGGGACAGGTCTTGAAGCCAATTTTAGGATAAATCGCCACAGATTTTGAGGATTTTTTTTTGAAAATTTAACAATTAATAGGGCAAAGAAAACTTGGATTGAGTCAAAATATCAATATCACCATTTTTAAGGGAATACCGAAAAAGGAAAATTAAATTTAAGAAAAATAACAGTGAAAAATGTGAAAAACTTGTCCTTTATGGAGGTATAAATCAGTTATGTCAATTAGATATGCACAGTTATCTATAAGGTTGAAGAAAATACATTGTATATTATGCAAAAACATCTTGTTTGCAATGAATTTTATTGGCAAAGAGATTTTATACCAAAATAACAGAGAAGTGCATGTTTTTTGATAATGACCCGTATACGTGTGAGCTCTTGCACTCAGGTGAGCGATATAATGCCAACAAGGTCCTTTTGTTTTTACATTGGCAGTTAAATAAAATTTACTATTGTTGACATGCTCTTTCAACTTCTTGACAATGAAAACATAAACATAAGCTTCAATTGTAATTTCCTTTCACATTTCCCCTACTTCTCCAACCTTCCAGCAGCCCCCAGGCCGTCAGCACTGCAGTGTTTTGATTAAACAAACGCAATTGTAATATGTTTAAGATTTCTAATAATAACTCCTCCTCCCATGTGATTTCCGAAAAGCCATTACAAATAGAAGTCGCGTGCTTCTGCCCGGCGACTAATAATCCTTCTTATTTATAAGTTAGACGAAAGCTCTACCCCGTTTACGCTATAATAGGGGCTATCAGTTAGACGAAATTGTAGTTAGACGAAATCTCCAACATCCCTTCCACACTTGTATGTTAAATGCTTAATTCATTCTACATAACATTTGAATAACATATCATGTTTTTATTTGTGACCGATCATTGACTATATTAAGACAATTCTACTCAGAAAGTACTCGTGAGTACTATAAGAAGTACCAGGGACAATATATACACGGTCCCTGGAAGTACTCAGTACTTACTGGAGTACTCCTTAATAATCCAGTACTAACTCGAGTGGTAAGCCACTCGAGTACTTACCCCAAGTTCTCAACCCATCCCTGACTATCAGTGACTGAGTCTACACTATTCGCTCATAAAAGAAGGCCCATTTTCACCTAACGCGACTCATTCTGCTCCAATATTCGGACATTTAGCCGAAGTTATCCGATCCGGAATATGCCGATAGATTACGGAGACATCGGAGTTTGCCGATGTTTCACGAACTTGCCATGTGATTGAACTGAGTTGGGAAGGGAAACAGCTGACGATCGCATGTAAATAAACAATTGCTGTTAGCAAACGTCCATTGCCAAAGCCGTTTTCTCCTTCGCAAAATGACCGAGAAGGTTTCTCCGAAAGAGGCTATGGCAGGACGAGAGATACCAAACCGCAGAATTGCAGATATTTCGAATTTGCCAACAGACTATTCGACTACGCCAGGAGGATCCATTTTTTCGACAACTCCAGGAGGTGAGGTTGCTTATGTCATCTTGTTATTTGCTATGCTGCATTATATAACGGAATACTTGATGGCTTGCGAAGTGTTCTGTTATTATCATGGCTGAATTTAATTCAGTTGTCAATATTGTTTTTCCTTCATTACGCATATTATTGTTTATTTGTTTGCACCAAAATCCAAGATGGCGGAACAATGTTGATTGACCTAGAAATTGACCACGTGCTTTGGTTTTGTAAACAAACATGTTACGTGGTGATAAGCGAATTAAATTTCCATGACATTCCCATAGATTTATCACAAATTTAATCTCGTCACATATTAAGAATATAATTATGTTTATAATGATGTTAAACAATGAAGACATTTCCTCAAAATTGAAGAAATGTCGGTGATTGTCATTCCTATTCAAGAGGTCCAGATAAAGGAGGGGTTTACTGCTCTTTTTCCCACAATATCTCTTTAATAATCCAACAAATATGTTCTGGTTACTCAAAAGTATTGCCTCACAGAGACAATTTTTTTGAGTACTCACAACATGGGGTTAGCGGATAAAATAAGGATTTTAGAATAAGCAAAATGCTCCTTATCTAGAGCTCTGATATTCTCCTGGTTACTTGGCATGGCAGAG
Organism: Serripes groenlandicus; assembly: GCA_031761405.1. Lineage (NCBI taxonomy): Eukaryota > Metazoa > Mollusca > Bivalvia > Cardiida > Cardiidae > Serripes > Serripes groenlandicus. Next base: position 89,044,586 of record JASEVX010000004.1, read on the forward strand.
CAAGGCAAATGGTCTTTTGTACATGAAGTCAAGTTACCCTTAACAGATCAGTAATGAAACAACTTAGTGCATAAAAGAAACGGTCAATATTTCAGACTTGTTACTGGTTACCTTCAGGCAAAGTTTCAAGTTAGTAACCCTTTCCAGTGCTGAGATTTTGCCTCAACCTGAAACTTTAACCAAAATGTTGACAGACATCCGGACATCGCCAATGTATAGACCGGAATTGCTAGAGCAATCCGGCCAAAAATTCAATAGCCCTTCAATTTTTTTGTCCAAACAACTTTAACAAGATGTGCTATCACTTATGAACCGCCTATACCCTAGGTAAAATCTAATCTGTTGTACTCCTCCTTCTGTTTCAACCTGATTTACTTCAAACTTGGCATAAATGTTAATCAGGACAGGGACACTATATTACAGGGATATGAAGCGAATCGATAAGCTCCGTTATCTTCGCCTCGCTGTAAGAAAAGCGGTCATTAGCCCCTCTGGTCATTATCCACTTCGTAATTTCGTTTCCGCGATGGCTATCGATGTAGATAGACGGATGTTTTATTAAAATTAATAAGTTTAAAAAGGAATAACCGAGAATGTAAGTACATAACATAATTTCTATCTTTTTTTCTTACATTGACGTTAACTTTGAACTTGTATTTAAACAAAAAATGATAGTTATTGCAATGAGTTTTTGAAGTCGATTTTTTCCACAAAATTGTGGTCAAAAAATTCAAAACGAAGAATATAGGCTATGTGGGGGACCGCCCTGTGTTCTATATTGCCGTTAGAAACACATTTAAATGTTATATTATAAAAGATCAATGGTCAAACTTTGTTCTAATCCTTTAAATATAGCTGATGTTTGCCGATAATTTTCAAGAATTCTTTGTGAAAAAATGCAATGAATTTTAAAAAAGATGACGATCATTTTGTCAAAATAACGAATCGGGGCTATGCAAAACACCATTTACTGTTCAATGTGGCCTTTGTAAATACATTGAAAGGTCAGATTGTAAAAGTTAAATGATCAATCTTGGTTTAAATTATTTTTACAAACCTGTTGTATGCAATGAAGAATCTAATATTGTCAGAGAAAAAATGATAAAAAATGCGATAAAATTTAACAAAATTGTGGTCAATAAAGTCAAAACGAAGAATATAGGCTATGTGGGGGACCGCTCTTTGTTCTATATTGTAGTTATAAACACATTTCAATGTTATAATATAAAAGATCATTGGTCAAACTTTGTTCTAGTTATTTTAATATAGCTGATGTTTGCCGGAAATTTTCTAGAATTGTTTGTGAAAAAATGAGATGAATTTTAAAAAAGATGACGGCCATTTTGTCAAAATAACAAATAGGGGCTATGCAAAACATCCATTGCTGTTAAATGTTGCTGTTATAAACACATTCAAAGGTCAGATTGTAAATGTTAAATGATCAATCTTGGTTTAAATTATTTTTACAAACCTGTTTGTATTCAATGGAGAATCTAATATTGTCTGAGAAAAACTGCGATGAAATTTTAAAAAAATGGCGGACATTTAGAAAAATAACAAATCAGGTTTATACAAAACATGATTTGCGGTTCTATATTGCCAATATATATACATTTAAAGGTCAGATTGATAATGTTGAATGATCAATGTTGGTTTAAATTATTTTCACAAACCTGTTGTATGCCGAGATTCACCTAGAATTGTTTGAGAAAAACTGAGAAAAACGCGATAAATTTTAACAAAGGGCGACCAATTAGTGAAAATTATGGGTACTTCTTTATTACCTAGATTTGTGTGTAACTTTCCAACAATTAATTCATGATATTAAGTTTTTAATCAATGAAATATATCCCTGTTTTAACAATGAAGGCAAAGTGTATAATCATTATTCAATGTTAATTTATTTCAGAATGGGCAAACTTCATGGCAGCAGAAGGGGACGAATTGGCAGGAGGCCTAAGAAAACGAAAAACAAATGCACTCCTTTAGCAAAGAAACCTAGGAAATCAATAATTATATGATATACAGTATAATATTAAAACATTGGTACATGTACATGAATGAATGTATATACGTAACATGTATTAAAATATTGGTATATGAATGAAAGTGAAAGTTAACCCTTTCTCACATAAAACAAATCTGCAGTAGACGACCTAGAACATCATAGACAAAATATTAAAGAACAAGTGTTGAATAAAGTTAAAAGCATTGTGACAAAAGGAGCCATTATGAACAATTTCTCCTTTTGTTGTACTGTTTTCAAAAGTCGTCTGCTGCATCCAAATTGATTGTCAAGATTCTTGAGCATTTTTTTTCCTTTAAAAAAATGGTTTGCCCTTTTTTATTAAATCATAATTACATTTACAATCTTAGATATATTTGCAAAATGAATGGCCAAGTATGAATTCGAATTTGTCTGCTGCAGATGTTTGAATGTTGAGACTAGAAGGGTTATTAATAAGAGTTTAATTACCAATTAGCCCATTTCCCTGTATGAACAATGAAAGGGTTATAAAACCAATTAATTAGTATGTAACCAACACATATGGAACACGACAGGAAATGATTGCATAATGTTACATAACATAAGTCACCCTGCCATCTGGTCAGTGTGATATTATAGACCTCTTTAAAATTGCATATATTTTATTGTTTTGGGCCACCTCAATCAAGAGATAATCTCATGTTTTCAATAACAATCTGTTTTCCATTAAACGATTTTTTAATAACCAGTTATGGTTTTATTTTGAAAAGATTAAAATACCACTTGACTAAGACTTCTTGATAAAAGAATAAATTATTTTACACAAATTTGAATCTTTTGTCCAAACCACTATTTCCCCTGGTCAAACTTCATTAATATATATATATATATATATATATTTACATTTATTAAGTAAAATAGCATTATATTGATATAATAAATGCCAACATCAGCCTGTAGACCTATACATACTGATTTTTATCTGCATTTCGCTCCAGATATCCATACAATGTCAAAATATATAATAAAACAAAAGGTTGAAAGAGTCTGCTTAAGAGTTGAACCTTTCCATAATACAGACGCTTTCTGATATCTCTTAAGCAGACAACTTTTTTGAAACCATTGCAGCAAAAGTAGAAATTACTTCTAATGACTAGTTTCGTATTTTGTCTGATCAACCATCATATATATATAGTCTGAGAGATCATGTCCTGCACTTTGCATATATTATTTCCTTTTTCAACTAGAAATTAACAAACAGTGCAAAAATGAAGTTTAGAGACTGAAAAGCATTGACCTTCAGTGCAGGCCAAGATCAGCCAATATATCTATACAGACTGATCTTTATATGCATTTTGCTCTTATTACCTCACAATCTTCAAACAGATATTCATACAATGTCTTAAACATACAATTATATGTAAACGTCCGCTTAGAAATAAGACACGTAATAGTTATAAATTGGCTCAATAATACCTGGGTAATTAGCAGTCAGTACTTTTACTGGCACATAATCATACATTGTTTGTCACATTCATAACTTGAGAGCTGACGAAAGCAAAACATTCAATCTTTTCGACGTTGTCTTTTATGACGCGCTTATTTAATTTAATCTAATTATCACCAGCTTGCATTGAAATCATTTAAAAAAACAAAAGGAACGGAGAATATCAAAGCAGACCTCTAAATTTATCTTTAAATATGATAATTATAAGGTCATATTTGGACAGCTTTTTTTAACCCATTAGTACAGATCTCTCTTTCGACGTTCTCAAATATCAGGGAGGTACACGCAGTGTCATAAATCCCTAAAACAGCATATTTTTTTTTAATTCGCTTATCTCTTTTTCAAGAATTCGAAGAATCGTGGCAGGTATATATGAAATAAATATGCTGGGAGTCTATATTTTGTGTCCCTGGTTACTGTAAAGAGCGCTAGCAAATCAACGAAAACAGCCGTATTTACACGCAAGTAACCGTTATCATACGCAAGTGAAGGTCGTTATCTATCGGAATGGGTAAATCAAAATGGCCAATACCTGTACGAAGCGAGGCCAACATATTACTGATAAGGCTGATGAAACCGCACGCGTTTCATATCCCTGTAATATAGTGTCCCTGATCAGGAGTAGTAGATGTGCAACACTCAAATTTCATGTTCCTGTGACCTTGACCTCTGACCTTGAAATAGGAATTTTTTTTGTTAAAATCTAATCTGTTGTACTCCTCCTTCAGTTTCAACCTAATTTACTTCATACTTGGTGTAACGAATATGCAAATTAGCATCACCGTTTCGGGTGATGAGAATGTAACGTGCAGGGCTAAAGACGCAGAAGATCTCTTCAGCGAAAAGTATACTCAACCCTGAAGGGGTCCACTTGCCTTTATATATGTAACCCTAAACCCCATCACCCCGAAACGGTGATATAAATTTGCATATCAAATGCAACGTATACCGAACGTTTTCGTTACACTACTTCCCACTCTGAGAAGACTCGTCCCGAGTCTTGGCCTGGGAAACCCATGGGTAAGGCAACTCCGGTATGGCAGTTGTCTTCATCCCACCGCTGTCACCAATTTTGTAACGTGTATCGAGCGGTTGATACGACGAAACACTAAAACATGGGCCGTAATACGCCGGATATCAAATGGCTTGAAACAGGGTCAGTTTCAAACAGCAACCTATGGTTGAAACTAGTTTCAAACGGTTTTATATAGAGCAAAAGTCGAAACCTGTTTGACACAGTTTCGGTTGAAACAGTGTATAAACCAAACGCTCGAAGTCTGAAACCAGTTCAGACAGTTCCGTGTGAAACAATGTTTGAAACTATGGTGTGAAACAGAAGTTGACAGAACAAGGAAAGTATAGACTCTGTAACAGAATAAGCCCTGCACGTTTGAGCATACGCTGCAAGTCTGAGGGACAACTGTCAGAGAGTACCAACAACCTTCGTCCTGCGTTTCCACTATTAACACAACTAACGATGTACTATTCTATAATAGCAATGCAATGTTATTATTGCGAGTTTATTTTGAGTTACCTCACAGCCAGAAAACGAACAACTGACCAAGAATAAATGAATACACCGCTTTTTATACTACAAATTTGTCACATGACCAATCATGACCGTACGGCATACTCTGATTTTACCCTTAAAGTGCAAAACGTTCCGCATACGTTTTGTAATACTAAGCGCTCACATGACCAAGAACAACATTTAAAACTGCAAGCGTTTGCTCAAGATTCGAACTGTTTTATACTGTTTTCTTGGTAAATCCGAAATGACAGCTCTACAAGTTGCTATGGAACGATTAGAACTATAGAAACATTTAATCTACTCACATGATTCTAGTGATAGTATATTTAAAACGTTCGTATTCTCAATGAGTTTTAGGATAATTTGCTTGGTGATTTGTATAAACAGGAAATGGCATATAAATGTAAACTGAGACAAAGGAATCAAAATTACTGGAAAGGAATAATTTGAAATGAAAGTAAAAATCGTCACACTTGGCATAAATGTTAATCAGGAGTAGTAGATGTGCAAGACGCAAATTCATGTCCCTGTGACCTTCACCTCTGACCTTGAAATAGGATTTTTTTTCTTAAAATCTAATCTGGTGCGACATACTCCTCCTTCAATTTCAACCGGATTTACTTGAAACATGGCAAAATGGAGCCGTTTTGTGTGGCATCAGCCTGTCGGGCGGTCGGTCCAGATAAAAGGAGCCGTTTTGTGTTTGATATCATCTTAGTATTTCTTTTTGATACTGATATTCAAATTGTCCGAGTCAAAGATAATGTGTCAGGGGTTGGGGCGGGGGTATTAATCACCTTTAGTGATAGTTCTAATTTATTATGTAAACTCTGGCTTTAAAACCTTGAATGCTTCTTATCCCTTTCCCATGTATAGATACTGTGTGATACCTTTGCTGCAGATGACTTTTCAAAACATTGTGGCTAAGGGAGAAATTGATCATTATGCACAATTTCTTAATTTGCCAAAATATTTTCACCTCCATTCAATAATAACACTTTTATTAAGTGAGATTTACAATGATGTTACTTAGATGTTTGCAAAGTTGTCTGATGCAGATTTGTTGTGTGTGGGAAAAGGTTAATCATCGTAAGATAGCTGTTTAATCCTTTCAAACATACAGGAGCTTTCTGACGCATTTTAAAAATATTCTGGCAAAATGAAATGGAGAAATTGCTCATTATGTCAATATGTGCAATTTCTACATTTGTCAATAAGTTTTCAACTCTATTCAATAATTATAATTGATTGCTGCAGATTTGGTTTGTTTGGGAAATAATTAACATAATTACCTTTATTAGGCACTTTACTTAAATTTTTGAAGTCTTCTATCTTAACAAATCAGCTGTATTGTTTTTTCATTTTTTAACCCCTTTAAGTTTTGATACCAATTTTCCGGAAACGGGAATTACAAATTGATTCTCATGTTTGCAAAACATACTAGTCTTTGACACATTTCCATGTTATCTGATCTTCAACAGCAGACTTTGAAAATTCTAGGGAAAGTAATGGAAAATTGATATAAATAAAAGTTTGATTACTCTATTCACTAATCATTAGTGAATTGAGTCGAAAATATTGTGACAAAATGTAAAAGTTATCATTATTGGCAATTTCTCTGATTGCCACAGTGTTTGAAAAAAATATCATCTGCTTCAAATGTGTCTTTAGTTGGGAAAGGGTTAAATAATATATTTGAAAAAGTAACAACAATTAGTGACACTAATACTAGTTATCAATATTTCATTACATCCTTTGTGTATGTTACAGGCTCAAGGATATTTTACGACAGATCTTTCCTGCTGCAGTGTCGGAAATCTCCGTTGACCAAGAGTCCCCCTCCTAACATGGCATCTATACCTGGGGTTACTGCGCCCGGAGACGTGGATATGTCTAAAGAGAATGGGCTGGAGGGATCTAAACGTAAAATACCAGGTAATGTTATTGTTATCATAAATAATGGTTAATTTCTCCTTTTCCCACAATGTTAAACTCTTTCCAACATACAACAAATCTGCAGCCGAAGACTTTCAAAATGTCTACTCAAAACTAGGGAAAATCTTTGTAATTGTGGGTATAATTACTGAAAAAAGGTGAAAACCTTGTGGCAAAAGGAGAAATTGCTTGTTTTGAACAATTTCTCCTTTTGTCACAATGTTTTTCACAAGTCGTCTGCTGCAGATGTATCTACAGGTGGGAAAGGGTTAATAAAGTAGTCAGCTGCAGATCGTCAATGTCATTTGTTTTCAAAGAAAGGATAATAACTGATATAATTTAAACCATGATAATTATTATTGTATTTTCCATCTTTGTATTCATTTTAAGAGGCCATAGACCTGTAAGCTCTGCTCTTTTGAATGCAACAAATCTGCAATGGATGACTTTGTAAACATATAGGGGAAAATTGGAAAATCAATATAGATAAAAGTATAATTAATGAAAAAGATTTAAAAATATTGTGGTACCTAAAAAGAGAAAACAAATTATTTTGGCCAATATCTTGGGTTGCCAGTCCTCTGCATCAAAATGCTCATGTATACATGTGTAACAGTGTTTACTATCTGTATTAACGCTTCCGGACACCTCTGCAGCAGACAGCTTTTTGAAAACATAGTGACAAAAGAAGAAATTGCACAAAACGTGCAATTTCTCTTTTTGCCACAATGTTTTCCACTTTTAGTCATAGGTTATCCATTAAATTATGGAGATTTTCTATGTTTTGACAAAATACGTTCAAAGTCGTCTGCTGCAGAATTGTCGTATGAGGAAAAGGGTTAAAGCCAAACTTCCAGACATGGCGAACAGTTGATATTCAGATCAGCCCTGTTTCTCATCTGTCTGGTTATAATTCATAATATTTTCATTAACTCTTTCCCAGATTCAACAAATCTGCAGCAGGCGACCTTAAACACACCAAGACCAATATTAAAAACATTTCTCAAAATAAAAGAAGTATTATTGAACAGAATTGAAAAAATTGTGTCAAGCTCATTATGAGCAATTTCTCCTTTTGCCACAGTTTTTTTTTTCAAATACTGTCTGCTGCAGATGTGTCTATACTCTAAATGTGTTCACAAGTGGAAAAAGGTTAAAGAATTCTAGAAAATATAAAGAAATGTCATTATGATGGTAGAGCAAGAAGACTTCGAAAGTACAAAATCATTAAAAGTAGATAAATCTACATGTGACATTGGTTTGGTGTTGTCTTGTCTGTAACCATTTTCTAAGGCATGGGTGAAACCCAGAATGGATTTGATTGAAACTTTGTGCAAATAAAAACTATAGGGAAATGCCGCACGCTGGTTATAGTTTGATTCTTTGTCAAAATGTCAATGGGAGATTTGCTCTCATTTGTTGATTGGTGAGAAATATTTTATGAGAAACATTTTTTTTTTGGACTTCTGATTGGGAATTTTTATTGAAAATCTGGGGGGAAAACATACCTTTTGTCATTGGGAACATGATCGATTACTGGCTATAAAAATGACCACAAAAACAACCCTGATAGAGCATAAATGAAATAATACTGAACAGTTATTATTATGTTTACTAAAATGAAACACTCCAGTTATAAAAATGACCCCCAAAAAAACCTGATAGCGCAACAATACAATAATGCTGAACAGTTGTTTTGTTAACTAGAATGAAACATATAAATGTACTGTAATATAAATATAACTGATAATGTTTCTAGTATGGGTTAGCTGCAAATGACAACTGAAAGTAAAGGAATTTTTTCTGAATCAGAATTGACCCACTTGACCCATTGAGCTAGATTTGGTAATAGTAACCAACTCTGTCCCTTCATGGAAGACAGTGGTGCAGAGGTAGAGCGTCGGCCTCTTGTATCAAAGCTCCCTGTTTCGAGTCCTGTGATGAGGGGGTCCCGACTTTGGGATTTTTCCACACAAACGGCGCGAGTACTGGTAAGTCTCCAGGAAGCAGACATCAAGCGTGATTAACATAAGCTGAAAGCTTGTTTCGCAATCGATGTAAAATAAATGAGTTTGAACTTGACTCTGTCTCACATTGGGAGCCAATTAATATGTGAAAAGAAAAAAAACCTCAAACAACTGAAATAGTAACAAAAATGTTTGAGATGAGAGATTTTTGTATTAAAATGTATTCAACAAATTATCATTCTAAGGTTAACCATGTCCCACATACCTGATACTTCTGCAGCAGATGACTTTTAAAAATCATTATAGCAAAAGGAGAAGAGCAATTTCTCCATCTGCAACAAGGATTTCAACTCTATTCAATAATCATACTATCATTGATAGAGATTTTCCTATGTTTTGGACTAGATGTATTAAAAGTCGTCTGCTGCAGTTTTGTTTTATGTGGGAAAGGGTTAACTTAAACTAAGGACATGTTTCTGTGTATTTTGTAAATGCTTGAACCTTTCAACCATTGTTTCATCTGTGAAAGAGTGAGTACCAAATAAAGACTATGCCTTAACCCTTCCCCTCATAGACGCTTTCTGACGCCCCTGCAGCAGACAGCTTTTTGAAAACATAGACTAGTGACAAAAGAAGAAATTGCTCAAAACGAGCAATTTCTCCTTTTGACACAATGCTTTCCACATTTAGTCATAGGTTATCCATTCAATTATAGAGATTTTCTATTTTTTGACAAAATATGTTAAAAGTCGTCTGCTGCAGAATTGTTGTATGAGGGAAAGGGTTAAGTTAACTATTCTCAACAGAGCTTTTCATCAACCCTCCTGTTTCTAGTAAAGGAGCTGTAAACATTGCATCTGAAGAAGCCGAGCCCCGGTAGCTCAGTCAGTAGCGACGTGGGCTGTCAATCCAGGGGTTGTGAGTTCGAATCCCAGCTCGGCCAACTTTCTTTCCGACGATTGACAAAAGTCAATGAGACATGCATCATTCGTCTTCCACCAATGGGCTAAGTCTGAGGAAAAGCAGCCAGTTGCTTGGGAAGATTGTTGTGTGGAGTACTGGTGTGAGAAACCGAGGAAATGCACGAGTAGGTGAACTGGCTGCCGTGATATAACTGAGAAATTGTTAAAAACGGCGTTAAACCCCAATCAATCAATCAATGCATCTGAAGAAGAACTAGAATTGTTTGCCTAACAAAGAGACTCTTTCCCAGGTTTTTGTAGGACTAGATAATGAGGAGTAAACTGGTCTTTTCCCAACAATGTCTCTATGGATACTCAAACAATTTTCTTACCAAGTTTACAGGTCATTTAACCCTTTCCCTCATGTGACAATTCTGCAGCAGACGACTTTGAACATATTTTGTCAAAAAATAGGAAATCTCTGTAATTCAATGGATTCCCTATGACTAAAAGGGGAAAACATTGTGGCAAAAGGAGAAGTTGCTTGTTTTAAGCAATTCTTTTTTCACTATGTTTTCAAAAAGCCGTCTGCTGCAAAGGCGTCAGAAAGCGTCTATATGAGGGATAAGGGGATGAGGAGATACTCTTCGTATTTAGATCTCTGTTCCTTTACATAATGTGAATTGATGTTATAACAGGACTGATGTGTTTTTACCTAATGTGGGTCTTTTCTCATTTCTGTTGTAGCTGAGGCAGTGCCAGAGGAGAACCCACAGTTTGAGATGGACATTTAGACAACTACCCAGAACGCCTTTCAGTTACCATAGATATAGTTCAACACAAACACTATGGTTGATTTTAGGAAAATACTTTCTTTTAGAGATTTAAGTGATTCAAACAGTCTTTATTGTGCTATTGATAAGTCTTAGCCCTTTCCCATATGCATACACAATTTGGTGCATTTGCAGCAGACGACTTTTGAACATATAATGATATGAGTCGTCCCATGACAAAACCAACAACAGTATGGCCTCTGCTTAATGTATCGACCCAGATCAGCCTGCGCAGTCCGTCTCAGGGGGTTAGAGGTATAGAGTAATGATTCCTGAAACAAAATCCGCAGTAGGCGACAATTTGCTATCCGGGTAAGCCTGTATGGCATGCTATGGGTGATCCGGGTTGATACTTTATACAGAGTCCACAATGTTGGGTTTCTCGCGGGACAGCTCATACTGTGTCAGAACTCTATTAAATGATATTTTTCAATTGTAGAGATTTCCCATAAATTGGCCTAGATGTTCAAAAGTCGCATTTTTTTTGTATGCGGGAAAGGGTTTAACTAATGTTGTAGAAACCACTGATCTAAAGGACTGAGGTAATACTATCCTTTAATCTTGTCTACACCTACTCATGCATTATTTTCCTTGATTGATAAATTGCTACTTGATGACATTTAGACTAAATAATTGACTGTTAGTGTGCTGTTTTGATGTTGATATAAGATACATAGGCTTAAAAGTGAAATGGTTACCTTCTTCTTCAGTACATGTAACAATAAAGTTGTGGTGATATAAGTTTGGTGCTCAAGACGGACTGTTATTCCCCTTCCGAAAAATGTTTCTTTTAATATGGAATGGGTAAATTCTATGTATTCAATCTCGCTGAATATACGAAGTGGAAAGGAAAAATTGTGAATATATGGATGAAAAACATCTACCTTTTTACAGTGCCCACAAAAAATTCTTGCAATATGGATCACTTCAGCTGGTAATGCCAATGGGTTTTGCTGCGTCTATAGTGCATACAATCAATAATCTAGTTATCCTTTGCATCAATGTTTCCATACATGATTTGGAACAGCCCATGACAGAAAGATTAAATTATCAGCCCATTTGGTTTAATAACTTTGCTATACATGCTTAATAGAGGATACAAAAAGTTTATAGATGAAAGTCTTGAGAAAAGTTGTTGCATTAAATAGCATTTTCCCATTGTGAGCAATTTTCATTTTCCAAACAATATTTTCAAGACTCATGTGCAGATTTGAAAGTTACGGTTATGTGTTTGTAATTACCTGTCGATTTCAATTGTTTGAGATTTTAGTGGTCACTGTATTGTTCATGATAGTGCTAAAAGTGATCGGTGTAATCTGTTAACAGTATCTCGACAAATTGATGGAACTTTTTTTAGACTTATTATTAATTATTGTTTGTTATTTTAGTTTTATTTACAAAGTACATGTACATTAGACACTTCAAGTTCGTATTAAAAGTTACCAAGTGCTTGTTTCTCCCACAGTCTTTGTCAACTGTTTTCAGTTTTATGTAACTATTTAACCATTTCCCACATGTATATGAAACTCTCAAGCAGACAACTGAAAACATTTAGATAAAACTTCAGATATACACATGAATAAAAGTTTACTTATTGAATAAAGGTGAAAAGAGATTTGACAAAATGTGTTTTCCGCTAATGTTTCTGCAATTTGGAAAGAGTTAAACTTTTGTAACTAATAGCGCAGGGTGAAGATAATTGAGGTTTGGGGTTAAAAGTGATATATTTAAAAAAAATATGCATGTAGTAAGAGTCACCTTTGAATAAATGTATATCATGAAGATGACTATTTATATATATATTCTCTCTCTCACATTCATCAAATCTGCAGCAGTAACCTTTGAAAACATCTAAGCCAAAATATGGGATTTAAAAATCAAAGTATTATAATTATAAAATAAGAGTTCCAAGCATTGTAGCAAAACGAGAATTTACTCATTTATAAAATGAGCAATGTCTCATTTAGTCGCAATGTTTTGCAGAAGGCATCTGCTGCATATGCGTCTTTCTGGAAAGGATTAGCTTTTCTACAGCTATAAGGGATAACTTTTTCTTTCCCACGTATAAATAAATCTGCAGCAGACGACTTTAAAAATATTTAGGTAAAGATATTGAAAATCTCTATATAAGACAGTTTAATTATGGAAAATAGTTTTAATCATTGTGGCAAAAGCAATTTCACCTTTTGCTACGAAGATTTCAAAAGTCGTCTGATGCAGAGGCAACACGTAGAAAGCGTTTTTATTAGGGAAAGGGTTAAAACACATCTTGCAAACAGAAACCGAATTCACTATCTCTATTTTGTGTATACAGTTTCCCATGAATGTCCTGAGATCTAAAGTGAGTTTACATGTTTAGCTAAAGAACTCGGATTGTGGTGATCCAGTGTGCCATTGAAATGGCTTGCTTGATTCAGGGGACTAGATAAGGGGGAGTAAACTGGTCTTTTCCCCACCCATATCTCTCTTATGGCTTAACCAAACCTTATGTTGTGGATACTCAAAATAATCGAGGCTATTCTTTTGAGTACCAACAGCATAGGGTTTGAGTGTCAAAAAAGGATTTTAGAACATGAAAAACTCCCCTTATCTGAAGCTCTGTAATGATTATCCCATTACTTCACAGGGCTTTTCATAGGTCGTCTGCTTTACAATCATCAGACAAACAATTTCACCAATCTAAAAAGTTGAAAGATTTATATTGATAAAGAGTTGAAAACATTGCAATAAAAGGTGAAATTGCTCGTTTTGAGCAATTTCACCTTTTATTGCAATGTTTTAAAAAGTCGTCTGCAACAGCAGGCGTCAAATGTCGTCTATGTGAAGTAATGGGTTATTATGTCTTCAATTAAATGGTTCTGTAGTGGGTTATATCTGTAATGGGTAACTTTTTCATGGCATTTTTTGTGTGATACTTGTATAGTCTTTTTTATAAATCATTTATTCAATGAAATTTTGTTTGTTTGTTTTATTTGATTTTTGTGTATGACCATTCTAAGGCGTTTCTGCGTAAAACTAGCAAACTAAACACATTTACAACATACTGAAATGTTTCTGTGTCAAATTAAGGAACAATAAAGCGAAACAATCAACACTCTCAGCATACTGAAAAGTTACTGTTTCAAATTAGCAAATATAACAGATCTACACCAAACTGAAATGTACTGAAGAAGCAGAAGAGAGCAATTCCTTGATTTTCCACACACTTTCTACTCTGTATCAAAATAGTAATTCCAATTTTGGATAGATTGAAGATATTTTCCTAGCCTGCATCTTTTGTAATATAATGCCAGGAAAAGGAATGGTAACCATGGAATAGCAACATACCTGTGGGGACAGTAATTATTGTATTTGCTGAGTTTTAGACTCGGTAACTTGCTTACAATGTACACAATCACTCCGGATTGGTTGGTTGCAGAATAAAGACTGAACGAAAAAGTAGGACTTGCTGTTCAATATTCTTTTGTGGTTTTTTTTACCTTTAAAAGGGCATTAATTTGAAACGAGTTGCAATGACCCTTTCCCCCACCTTATGACTCATTTCGATGCATCTGCATTCAAGGACATTGGTAAAGATTGTAGTAAAAGGAGGAATTGCTCATAATGTGTACTTTCTCCTGTTGCCACAATGTTTTCATCTCTTTCAAATACTATTCTATCAATTTTAATTGTTTTCCATGTTTCAAAGTTGTCTGCTGTAGATCTGTTGTATGTGGGATAGGGTTATTTAATTTTGGTGATACATTACCTCGGTTATCTAAACCTGAATGCTCAACTTAATATAAACGCAATCATCGTCTACATCAGGGAAGGGTCTAGATTCGATTACAACTGTTTATGCATTAATGCTATACTAGGTATTTTAATTTACAGCTTTGGCAGTCTGTTTAACCCTTTCCCATCTGTCTAAATGAAAGTTTAATTTCTGAAAAATGTTGAAAACATTGCGGCAAAAGGTGAAATTGCTCATTTTGAGCAATTTCTCCCTTTTGTCACAATGTTTTCAAAGGTCTTCTGCTGCAAATTTATGTGTCTACAAGTGGGAAAGGGTTAAAGCAATGTACAGGTTTTTGTACAGCATGTAAGAATTTCATGTTTTTGAAATCCATGTACTTTTATTATACACTTTTGATAGTCATTTTTCTACTGGTAATTTGGTTCCTTTTGTAATCCTTGTAGTGTTTTATTTTTTAATAAGCTTTAATTAATTGTCATACTTTCAACATGACATTGCCTAGCTTTGGTGAGCCCTCCTTTGCAATTTTATAAAGACCTTATGTTACCCTGGTTTGAATGAAGTGTAAGTTAAAAGTGTTATGAAATTTGTTTATATTGTGTAATAATGCTTTTATTTAACCCTTTCCAACATACAGCATACTTTTTTAAAAAGTTGTCTGTTGCAAAGATGTCATATGTTGTTAGTATCAGGGAAAGGATTACGAATAGATTCCCCTCTCTTGATAATGTGATGGGAAATGTCACAATGTCCTTAATTGGGGCTTGTGATAATGATCAAGCTTGATGTTCGACATATTATGATTCTTGGTATAAGATGAAAGTCAAATTGCAGTTACAGTAAATGGTGTGTGTACATTTGAATAAGTAATTGTTCTTTTTTTCACATTGAACAAGTATGCAGCAGACGACTTCGAAAATATCAAGGATTATATTGGAAAATATCTTCAAATAATAGTATCATTTTTAAATATGAGAGTTAAAACCATTGTTACAAAAGAAGATAAATGCTCTGTCTTAGCAATTTCTCCTTTTGCCACTATGTTTTCAAAATTTATCTGCTGCAATGGCCACAGAAAGTGTGTGTACTTGGGAAAATGTTAACCTGATAGAGACGCTACTTTATAGACTGAACAGTTGACAACTTCTTAAAATATTGAAGAAAAATAAAAGTAGCCACAAAAAACACCATATACACGAAAATGACCACACTCAATAACAATTTAAGCATAGAAAAACGAATTTCATCATTCCCTCTTTCTAGATAATGATGTCTCTCAATGATTAATGGCACATCTCTTTAAAACATTTTGGGAAATATGAAATTACTCAAGATGAGCAATTTCTCTCTTTTCCAAAATGCCTTCAATTTTCTAGATATACCATGTCTTTAGTTATTATTTTAGATACTAATAATTAGATACATGTATTTAATACAGGAGTTAGCAGTGATTATGTAGCAATGCATTTATTCCATGTTTCTCTCTCTATACAAATAAGGGGGTAAACAGAATTGCTTTCTCAAGTATGCCATATACTGTATCAGTACACTAGGTTTGCTAATGATGTCTCTCCTTTGTTCTTATACTTGGACAAACTCGGATAATTTATTATGCATTGTAGTTCTTGAAAGATTTCACCAACTCGTCTGGATTTGAATTGATGGAATTTCATATAAAATGGAAGATCGAAATATCCATGTATCCTATTGAAATAATTGTATTCGAAAATAAAAGTTTTGTTTTAACAAATCTTGGCTTTGTGTATGTCTCCTTTACCTTAATGACAGTGAATGTAAGAATAATATATGTTAAACAAACGCCTGATTATAATGGGTTTATGTAATATGTGTATGCTAATAAAGTGTGCCTTTTGCCTCAACTGTATGAAGAATATGAATGGTTATTCACTTGTAGTGGTGTTCTTTCATGGATCTGGTTTTAAAGCAAATTGTGTGTACAACTTATCTTTGAAACTTGCCATAATTGATATAGGGTGATATATTTAGCTTGGGAGAGGTACTTAGTACATCCATGGTCAATGTGGGTTAAGTTTAAGGGCAAGTTATGTTTTACAACTGCATATCTTTGTAACTATAATAAATTATAAAGGGCCACATACAGCTAGCAGTAATTTAATTGTCAATGCCACTAATAGTATCTTTTTAGATCACCTGAGCCGAAGGCTCAAGGTGAACTATTCCGATCACTTTTTGTCCGTCGTCCGTCCGGCGTTAACTTTTAGCTTTAAACTTCATCTCCTCCCAAACTCCAAGGACAATTTCCATGAAACATCACAGGACTGTTCCTCTGGTTGGCCTCTTTCAAAGTTGTTCAAAGATTTAAATTCCATTGAGAACTTTGGTTGCTGCGGCATCAGAAAGGGGGCAAAAGCTCCAAACTTTAAAAATCTTCTCCTCCGAATCTGCCCGTCAGATTCAAATATAATTTGGTAGAAATGTTCATTGGGTGACCCTCCATAAAAATTGTTCAAGCCATACTGATTGGTCGAAAAACATGGCAGTCAGGCGGCATCAAAAAAGGGTAAATTGAACTTATAGCTACAAATGACAACCATCTCCTACCATTCCAATAGACCAATTACCACAAAACATCACAGGAATGTTCCTTTGGTGGACCTCTTTCAAAATTGTTCAAAGATTAAAATTCCAATGAGAACTTTGGTTGCTGCGGCATCAGAAAGGGGACAAAATGTCCCAACTTTAAAAATCTTCTCCTCCGAATCTGCCTGTCAGATTCAAATATAATTTGGTAGAAATGCTCCTTGGGTGACCCTCTATAAAAATTGTTCAAGCCATACTGATTGGTCGAAAAACATGGCAGTCAGGCGGCATCAGAAAAGGGGCAAAATGACAAAATTTGAAAATTTCATTTTTAGCTCTACTGGCCAAAGGCCAGAAGGGCTTATGTCATGGCGATTTGTCCGTCGTGCGTGCGTCCGTAAACAATTTCTTGTTAACACGATACAGTCTTTTGATTGTATCTCAACTAAACTTATACAGTAGTTAGATATCCATGAGAGCTCGGTTCCTTTCGAAAAACAGCCAGATCCGCCCATGCATGACTGGATTATGGCCCTTGAAATGGTCAAAATTGCTATAAAAGAGCTTGTTAACACAATACAGTTTTCTTTTTTGATTGTATCTCAACCAAACTTATACAGTAGTTAGACATCCATAAGAGCTCGGTTCCTTTTGAAAAGCAGCCAGATCCGCCCATGCATGACTGGATTATGGCCCTTGAAATGGTCAAAATTGCTATAAAAGAGCTTGTTAACACAATACAGTCTTCTTTTTTGATTGTATCTCAACCAAACTTATACAGTAAGAAAACTGCATATCAGATCAGATCGGACACAAAGGCAAGTTCACATCCCCATTCTGGACGATTTTATAAAAGTGCCACACGCAAACAACATTCGCAACAGAATCATGCTATGGAGACTGGGTGCAGTCAATCTTCCATTGATCCAGATCCTGTTTGTGTTGCATAGGGATTCGGCCATGACTCATTAGAATTAAAAATCGGTTATTGGAATATTGAAGGTGTTAAAGATAAAATATGTTTTTCAGATTGCATTGACTTTATAGGATCATATGATATATTTGCTTTAGGTGAGACATGGACTGAAAGTGATGATGAAGTAAAACATTTATTAAGCTCACACGAATGTCACTTTTTACAAGCGTTTAAAAGAGCACGCTTTGGCAGAGCAATGGGGGGCATGTGTGTATATGTTAAACATGAGATAACCAAATATATAAAAAGAGTTGATGACACCTGCCGTTTCGGTATCAACTTACTTATAGACAAAGCCCTCGCACAACTTTCTGAAGATGCTTTAGCAATATTTGTATATTTACCACCACTTGATTCTCCCTTTTATTTTGATCAAACATACAAAGGAATGTTTTTACTAGAAGAACATCTTATAGCCTTAATGTGCAATTATAGTAACTGCAGTACTATTATTTTAGGTGACCTAAACAGCAGATGTGGGAATTTGTCAGAATCCATATATGTAAATGAAAATATAAAAGAATTGTCTGATTTAAATGAAATATTTCAACACCCGGTTGATGAGATCCGTAGTTCATGTGACATGAAAATAAATGCACAAGGTAAACAATTAATTGAATTATGTAAGATATACTCGCTATATATATTAAATGGACGAATTGGACAAGACAAACACATTGGAAATTTCACTTACACGTCGACAAACGGCAGTAGTGTAATAGATTATTGTCTTTGTTCAAATGAAATTATTACAATTGTAAATAACTTCAAAATAGAAGAGCGTTGCGAATCAAAGCACTTTCCGCTGTCATTATATATGACAGTACCGGTTAAACTCGACAAAAAAAATCAAATTATTAATATCTCTTCTATTGTATATGAAATACCCCGTTTTCGTAAAGACGAATTTATAGAAACCGCCAGTTCAATCTTTACAAATGAATTGATAACAAACTTTGCAAAAACTGTTGATGACCCGACACAAAATATAGATGAATTAGTCTCAAGATTGAACGGACATTTTAAAGAGGCGGGAAAACATTTTGAACAAATAAAACACACACAGAAAAGAGCGAACCCCTTTTGGTTCGATCGTGACTGCATTAAGGCAAAACAGCTTAAGTATAGCCTATTACGTAATTATAGAA
Organism: Serripes groenlandicus; assembly: GCA_031761405.1. NCBI lineage: Eukaryota > Metazoa > Mollusca > Bivalvia > Cardiida > Cardiidae > Serripes > Serripes groenlandicus. Next base: position 89,063,670 of record JASEVX010000004.1, read on the forward strand.
ATAACAAATGTGACGATAATTTAATGCTGTTTATAGAACAGCGAAATAAATTCAAAAATATGTGCAATACAAAGCAACAGAGCTATAAAAAGAAACAATTAAATGATATAACCGCAAACATAAACGATCCCAAATCATTTTGGTCAAAACTTAGAAATATGACCAATACAAAGCCAAGAAAAACAAATAATATAACCACAGAGCAGTGGATGAATCATTTTGAAGGATTATTAAATCCGTCTGCTGCCGATTTCGAAAACCTTGCTGATGTCGATGTCGATTGCAGCGTCGGCGAACTAGACAACGACATTGACGACTATATTTTCAATTCAGACATTTCTGAGGATGAAATCCGTCTGGCTATTAAACATTTAAAAAATGGGAAATTGCCCGGACCCGACCAATTAATACCAGAATTTTTCATATACGGATGCGAGTTAATCTTACCTATACTTATTAAACTTTTTAACAGACTTTTTAAAAACGGAGAATACCCAGAAATCTGGACTGAATCGATAATAGTCACAATACATAAAAAGGGGGATATTAATAATGTTGATAACTACCGCGGTATTAGTCTACAGAATATTTTGAGCAAGGTTTATTGTGGTGTATTAGTTGCTCGAATGAATTTTTATGCACAAATGTACAGTAAAATCTCTGAAAACCAACACGGATTTAAGTCCGGTTTTTCCACAATAGACAGTGCGTTTATTCTGAAATCTGTCATCGATAGGATGCTGCACCGAAAACGCGGCAAAATATTTGTTGCGTTTGTCGACTTTGAAAAATGTTTCGATACTATAAATAGATCTCTTCTGTGGAATATACTAAAAGATAATGGTATCAAAGGAAACTTATTTAGAGCATTAAAAAGTATGTATTTATCTGTCAAATCATGTATTAGATGTAATGGTGGTAAAATAAGCAACCCAATCCATAACCAGATCGGATTGAAACAAGGATGTCTTGCGAGTCCGATCCTGTTCACATTTTTCATTGATGAACTTGAAAAAAAGCTTAGAGAGAGTAATATAAAAGGCATTCAGCTTCATCCTGATACTGTTCAATTATTTCTGTTAATGTTTGCAGATGATCTTGCCTTAATAGCAGACACAATTATAGAACTTCAAAGGCAGTTGAACGTACTGTCAGACTTTTGTCATGAATATAAACTTAAAGTAAATGAACGTAAAACAAAAATAGTCGTATTTAAAAAGGGTGGTTTATTAGCTAAAAATGAGACGTGGCATTATAGGAATAGTAAACTAGAGGTAGTCAATAAGTTTTGCTATCTTGGTATTCTGTTTACTAGACAAGTGTCTATGAATGCTATGGTACATGAACAGTGTATGAAAGGTAAACGTGTTTTAATCTCAATATTAAAGTCCTTATATGACTCTGGTCAATTATCGAAAACTGTATTTTTCAAAATTTTTGATGTCAAAATCACACCTTTATTGCTGTACGGCTCCGAGATTTGGGGTACAGACAAAAAAAACTATGGAGAACTAGAGCGAGCACAATACTATGCATGTAAGCGCTTTATGTGCGCTAAGCAGAAAGCATCAAATTTTGCCATTTTAGGAGATTGTGCTCGTTACCCTATGTATATAACATCACGAAAACGTTGTATAAACTATTGGTTAAAAGTAATAAGGATGCCACAATCACGATTTGTAAAGAAATGCTATGATATGATGTTAAATGACGATCTAAACGGCCTTACTAATTGGGCAACAAGCATAAGATTACTATTACAGAGAAACGGTTTTGGGATAGTATGGCAAAAACAAATGGTCGCATCAGAACCTTTATTCTTAAAAAAAATTGAGAGCAGACTAAAAGATTGTTTCCTCCAAGAGTGGAACGCCTCAATAAATTCGAACCCTAAATTAGATAGTTACCACATGTACAATCAAAGCGCCAATGGCACTGTAGTGGCGATCGTATGGAAAATCCTGCAAAGTAACAAGCAGTATATCGGTGTAGGGCTTGCGATGACTCTGGTGCGGGTATATTTGAGAATGTATCAACCCTGCATCTTTTGACAGTAGAATAATGTTAGTTTGCCAGAATGTTGTCTTGGTGATTATTTAGTTACGTTCTGAAATTGGTCATGATGTGTTCAAAATTAGGCCATTCCAAAGTTATGAAAAATCTAGTTGGTATTCGATAGACTACCGTTTTAGCTCATTAGAATGACTATTTGTAATCTAAATTGTTTGGGTAATCACATGTTTATCACCAGGTCGTTAGGCCATATTAAGATAAAATATATTTTACACTTTAGAAATGACTAAAGAAAGGAGAGAAAACAGTATCCATTAGTTTGGTGTTTGTTTCAATTATGTCCGATATTAAACAGGTCTGTTCAATTTAGTCCCTTCACATTGCATGATTGAGGGTTGTCACAGTGTATTTATATGTCTCTGAGGTTGTTAAACTGCTTCGAATAATGTGAGTGCAAAAACAAACACAAAACATGCTCCAAAAGCACAATTTCACTATTTGCCAAACTGTTTAATTTATGAAAATATAGGCATATATTATAATGCTAGATCTTCAAACTCAATTAGGCTACACTGTCAGCATTGATTGCTAATTGACTCTAGAACGTGCAGACGTGTATACATAACGTGTGTACACACTGCCATCGTGTGTCCTTTAAACCTTTGTAAACCAGTCTTATTATCTAGACGCTTTCATATATTTAAACAAGTACAAAATAAAGCGTTTATAATATTGAGATTTACAAGCTTTTCTGGTTTTTGGTCTCGCGAGCTATTTATAGAACCTTTTGGAATTTCCAGATTTGAGTATCACCAGAGTTGTCGTTATTTGCAAGGCAGAACGCGCAATGATATTTATTATCTGCCAAATCATGACGAAGATAATCAGAGTACAACCAACTCCTGCCGAATCAGGTTAAAGGTCAAAAGGTTACGGTTGACTACAGTAAAAATAAAACGAGGCACAGGAGTATCATGATACTCTGCATAGCTTACCCAAGACGCCCGATGATATTTATTATCTGCCCAAACATGAAGAAAGATAATATGTAAATAGTTTAACTCTATTTAGATATTTTCTCGATAAATCTCAAATATTAGTACCAATCCGGTATCAAAGTAGCACTAACATTATCATTATTAATCGTGTGCCTGCATCACTGATGGAACTATATATATATATGGCGGTTTAACGGAAGTGAGTAAATTGCCTTTGCAGAAATATCCAACCGATTGTTCAAATACGACTATATAATTTTTTTTTCGTTGTTGTTGTTTTGGTAGCACTGTGGCGATTGTCAACCAATCGCCACAAAAATGAATTCAGTTACGAAAAATATCTTGAAGTGCTTGACATACGGAAATTTCGATATATTTATGTAAATTTTAGAGTTGGAGCACATGAACTTGAAATTGAAAGAGGTCGTTATCAAAATATTCCTAGAAGAAATAGGATTTGTAAATTATGTAACACGAATGTCATTGAAAATGAGTACCATTTCTTGCTTTGTTGTGACTTTTATGACGACATTAGAAAGTCATACATTCCTAGTAAATATTACACCATACCTAGTATACACAAGTTTAATATTGTAATGTCATCGCAAAATGAAAAACTAATTAAATGCACATCTTCTTATTTATTCTATGCTTTCAAACGAAGAAACAGTTTCATTAAACAAATTGAAAGTGGTTAGATATATTGTTTATAGGATTTATGTGAATATATATATATATGTATGTATGTGTGTATATATATAACCCTGGATGCTGCATTAAGGAGACCGCATTATTTTTTCTGCATTAAGGAGACCATTTGTATATTTGTTAATATTTGGTCTACCCTTATAATTTTAACATTTTTTAGCACAGATGTAGACAGATAGTGTATATATGTGCTTAGTTTTCCTAAAAACATGTAGCCAAAAAATATACAAATCTGCTGGTCTCCTTAATATTTGTAACATAAAAACCATACTTTAAGGAGACCAATGTATATATTTCTATAATCTGAAACATGGTTTATGGAGACCGGAACATATATATTCACATATAACCCTGGACTCTGCATTAAGGAGACCGCATTATATTTACTATATTAAGGAGACCATTTGTATATGTGTTATTACTTGGTCTATCTTTACGATTTAAACATTTTTAAGCACAGATGTAGACATGTGTATACATGAGATTTATTTTCCTAAAAAAAGAATACACAGAATATATATAAATTGTCTCGTCTCCTAAATATTTTTAATATACAACCTACTTTAAGGAGACCAATGTATATATATTCCTATAATCTGAAACATGGTTATCGGAGACCAGTGTATACATATATAACCCTACAATCTGCATAAAGGAGACCAAATAATTACTTATTTTTTATTACTTAGTCTGTCCTTACGATTTTAACATGTTTTAGCAAAGATGAAGGCAGATAATGTATATATATGAAATATGTTTTCCTAAAAGTTTGGTTAATATCAGTCCATTGGTTTAGGGGGAGATGTCATTTGAAAATTAAAGTTCCTTTTACCACTTTTCAGATGCCACCTGGCAGCTATCTTTTCCAACAAATCAATATGGCTGAAACATATTATGTACAGTTTCACTAAAGGAACATTTCTGTTAGACTATCTAGAAATCAGTCGAAAACTTGAATAAGAATGAAATTTTAAATTATTGTCGTTTTGCCCCTTTTCTGATGACGTCTGGAAGCCATGTTTTTCAACCAGTCATTATGGCTTGAACACATAATGTAGAGGGTCACTCAATGACCATTTCTACCAAATTATCTTGGAATCAAACAAGTGGATTCAGAGAAGAAGAATTTTTAAGTTATAGCATTTTCTCCCTTTCTGAATCCACAGCAACCAAGTACTGCATAAAATTTATATCTCTGAACAACTTTGAAAGAGGACCCCAAAAGTAACATTCCTATTAAGTTAGGCTGAAATTAGTCCAGAGGATAAGGAGATGTAATTTGAACCTAAAAGTTAATTTTACCCCTTTTCTGATGCCACCTGTATGCAATGATTTTCAACCAAGCACTCTTACACTATAGTCCAGCTTAAAACAATATTTTAAATCTTTCTCAAATACAACAAATCTGCAGATGAAAACTATGAAAACATATTGGCAGAAACCTAAAAAATCTCCATGAATAAGGGTTAAATTATTAAATATATAACCCGGCCGGGTAGCTCAATTGGTAGCGTATCTGACTCGTGATCTGGAGGTCACGGGTTCGATACCCGGTTGCGGCGACATTCTTTCGGGCGATGTTTTCCATTGCCTCTCACCTCTGATCTATGTGAGAAAGTAGTCAGTGGCTTCGAAAGATTGTTGTGTAAGTACTGGTGTGGGAAAGCCAGGAAAACATGGGTAGGTGCACTGACCGCCGTGATATGACCAAAGCTGTTGAAAGCGGTGTTAAACTCCAAACAAACAAACAAACAAAAATTAAATATATAAAGTTGAAAACTTTGTGGCAAAAGGAGAAATGTCTCATCATGAGCAATTTTTCCTATTGCCACAATGTTTTCAAAAGTTGAACGCTGCAAGGGCATCAGAAAGTGTCTATATTTGGGAAAGGGATAAGGAAAGCAATGTTTATATATATTTATATATTATGAAACATGGTTTATGAAGACCAGTACATATATATGAGCTGTTCCACACGAAAACCGACATTGTGGACTCTGCGTTAGGTATTGATCCGGATCAGCCTAAGCATGCCACACAGGCTAACCCAGACAGACACTTTTCGCCTCCTGGAGATTTTCTGTTTCAGGAATTCTTACTCTATACCTCTATTCCCCTGAGACGGAATGTATTGGTCCGGATTGATCTGGGTCAATACATTACGCCGAGTCCATAATGTTGGTTTTTCTCGTGGAATGGCTTATATGATATAACCCTGGACTATGCATTAAGGAGACCACATTTTTGTTTTCTGTATTAAGGAGACCATTTGTATTCTAGTATTTTTATTACATGGTCTATCCCTATGATTTTAGAAAATTCAGCACAGATGCAGACAGGTAGTGCATTTATGATACTAGATTTCCCACTTTTCTATTATAAAGCCCTTAATGTTTTGAATACAATGAAACATTGTTAATGGCGACTACAATAAACAAAATTAAAACTAAAAAGTCTTCAGGAGACCAAACAGGGCCTCCATGGATATTCGGTTTTTCACCAAATTGATAAGAAGTCGGAGCCAAAGTTGTAGCCAACTTTGAAGTCAAATTTTTTGTTTTACATTGCAAAATTAATTATGCAGATTATACTTGAATGTTTTCTTAACAATGTTTTTAGCATCAAATTTGCTACTATTCACAGCTAGGTCCTCTGCTGTTATGGACTTAAACTTTTTACATAATATATTATACATGAAGTAAGTATACATGTATATGAGAAGAATAGCCTTCTGCTAAAAATATTGACTATCAGCGGTAATTGGGGTTTTAATGCATGTGCGAACAGTGAACCCTTAAGCAATATTATGCATCTTAAAAAGAGGGCAAAGATGGCCCTAATTTGATCACCCGAGTGATGGTATAGTAGCAAATATGTAACTTACTATCGGGGAAAATTTAATTAAGCTGAGTTGCCTAAGGAACATTTCTACCCAATTATCTTGACTGACAAGCTGATTAAGAAGAGAAGAACTTTAGAATTTTAGGCATTTGCCACAGCAACCAAAACTCAGAAAAGAACTTGAATCTTTGAACAATTTTTAAAAAGGATTACCAAGAAAAAAATCCTGTGAAGTTCGGTCGAAATTGGTCCTATGGATTGACACGTTTTGATGAAGGCGACCTAGGAAATTTGGTTGAAATTGGACCAGAAGTTTCAGAGAAAAATATTTGAACAGATGACGTGTGACATACGAAGTTCAGACGGTGAGTGATCAAAAAAGATCACCTTCAGCCTTCAGCTCAGGTGATCTAAAAACCAAGATTTGTAGCCCTATTTTTTTTACACCAAATTACCTTCATTCATTCATGTTAGGGAGAGTCACAAAGACCCTTAATGGCTTGTTGCGGCTCACATATGTACTGGTATGCCCCTAAAGCTTGGATCATATTATAGTTATCACGACGTGAAACTATGTCTGTACATCTATTTTTGTAACTGAATATTATGCCACATCCTAGTGTGAATCTCTCCCCCTTCTTCATACTCCCCTCCCCAAACATATACTCACATTTCTTTGTCAATGCAATACTTTTGAATACATTAAACATTCCTTATTACATGTGAAATGAGAAACTAATGCTTAATACTTTTCAAGTTTTAATAAACGTTATTTTAAAACTATCACAGCACAAACGATCGTCATAATGACCCAAAAATCGTTCACTTCAGCAACAAACAACAATTGTAGTGGTTCAGACAGAAAAAGTTAGGGCTAACAGTTTAAATGTATGGCTTTGGAATATCAAAAAAGTCTAGATTGATGAAAAAATGTTAAGTTATCAATTCCTTCTGGGGCGTTATCTTTGATCATTCAATAGTTTCTAAGATATTTTGGAAAATGCCACAAATTTAAAAAAAACAAGCAAATTCAGAGAATTATGGTCCCCCGCTTTGGGGCTCTTATTGGTCAGGGTCAAGGTCACAAGGTCAAAATTGGTATTGATGGAAAGGGGTTGTCACAAGGAATACACATGTGAAATATGAAAGCAGTACCTATTACGGTTCAGAAGTTATGACCAAGGTTAAAGTTTTTGTGACAGCGTGACGGAGGGACTGACGGACGGATGGACTGACGAATGAGATTTAATGTCCCCGACGTTTTACTTCGTAAAGCGGGGGACAAAAAAAAAATTGGGACATTCTGAATGAGGTATATGAAAGACTATTTTGAGAATTTAGCTCTGGTTCCAATTTTGCCTTGGGAATGGCTTGAATAATGTTGAAATTTTGCGACAATATTTGAAATTTGACTATTGGTCTGAGTGGAGAAAAGTTTTCACAAGCAGCCATGATGGAAGAGGGTCACATAAAAAACATGCAAATAAAGACATTGACTTCAAACTAGAATTAAGAACTTGACACTATCATTTTTGTAGAAGTGCAAAGTCTTCTTAAGTCTTGTTGAAGCACATTTCTATTAAAATTTGATATGGAATTTGGCAAACAAGTTTTAAATAGGACAACACAAGAACAAATCCTGTGAAACTTGGTTTAGATAGGCTCAGTGGTAAACAAAACTCATAAATTTATTTCGGTGTTGTGTATTTTTCATCAATTGTTCAGTTATATCAGGATAATTGACACTTTATTCATCCTTCATGGATATCTAACTAGGATTTTGGACTCTTACCAAAATTTCCCATTCAAATTTATAATTCTGGCGCTCTGACTTCCACACAACAAAGGACATTAGACTATCACAATAGGTCATCTTGAGCACTTTGTGATCTGGCATATTAACAAGAGGGCCAGAACCGCTCCAGTCATTAGGCAAAAATAAACTCACTATTGCCATAAAATGAACAACAGCTCCAACCCTGACGGCCATGTTTTTTGACCAATCAACATGCCTTGAAGGAATCTCATACAGGTTCACCAAAGGAACATTTCCACAAAACGATTTGAAAATTGGCTTCATACTTTTGGAGATATTTTTAAAGTTTTCATTTCATTCATATAAGGCAAAACAGCACAACTTCCTTGCTGCCCTATTTTGTTGACTAATCAACATGGCTTGAAGGAATCTGTTAGAAGGTCACCCAAGGAACACTTGGACAAAATCATTTGAAAATCAGCTTTATACTTTTTGAGAAGAATATTTCTAAAGTTTTCACTATAGCCTTATAAGACGAACAACCCCGCCCTATGGCGACCTTGTTTTTGACCAATCATCAAGGCTTGAATGAATCAGAGGGTCACATAATTATATGAAAATCGGCCAACAAGTTTTGGAGGAGAAGATTTTCTTTCAGCCAGTGAAGCTAACAAGAGGGCCAACCACAGTCAATCACAATAACGTTGTGGTCATGTATGCTATTATCACCAAAACACACATTCTGACAAAATTTCAACATACTCAAATAAAAAATACGTCTTCTAGAGTGTCTTCAATTTGGCCTAGTAACCTAGTTTTTTTTACAGGATATGACCCATATTGAACTTGGCCTAGATATTGTCAAAACAAACATTCTGATAAAGAATCATGCTCCTAAAGCAAAAGATACACTGCTTACAAGATGTTTTTCAAATTTGGCCAAGTGACTTAGTTTTTGACTCGACTTGACCTATAGGGGAACATAGCTTTGATATCATCAAAACACACATTCAAACAAAGATTCAACATGCTCAAATTAAAAATGCTGCATTTAGAGTGTTAACAAGATTTTCCTTTTTTACCAGACATGACCCATATTCAAACATGGCCTAGGTAGCATCAAGACAAATATTCTGACAATGTTTCAAGCTGCTGAAGCAAAAAATGTGGTCTCTTGAGTGTTAACAAGGTTTACTCTCTATTTGGCCTAATGACCTAGTTTATGACCAAACATGACCTATATTTGACCTAAGCCTAGATATCATCAAGACAAACATTCTGACAAAGTTTCAACATGCTCAAGCTAAAAATGCGGCTTCCAGAGTTTTAACAAGATTTTCCTTCAATTTTGCCTAGTGTCCTAGTTTTTGACCCAAATGACCCATATTCGAACGACGGACGATCACAAAAACTCACCTTAAGCACTTTGTGCTCTGGTGAGCTAAAAACTGCATCACTTGGCCAAATTTAAGAAACATCTTATATACTCTTTTGCACTGGTTTATCAAATTACTTGTTAATGTGTTATTTACAGATCAATGTTTTATCAATCAACACATACTGTACACACCATAAAAGGTCGGTCTGAATGGCACACACTATTCTATGATAAGTTGGTTTAAAAATGAATCTGGTCAAGCTTTCGAATAAGACTTGAGCGTGCTGTCTTCCTGTCTTTAAATAATTCTCCTCTTGTCGTTTTATACTGTTTATTTATTGTCAGATGCTTAATTGATAGAATCTATTTTGTTCTGTCTTAGAAAAGCCATGATAGCCTCTTTGTCTGAAAAAGAAAAAAAAAACAAAATAAATTGTTTTAACAATTCTTACTACAGCTTAAGCCCCTTAACCTACAAACAACAAATATACGTTTAACATACAAATACTTATATAATCAAGAATGATGCTCTGCTGACACAATGCATTTACTAAATTAGTTAAAGAGTATTCTGATGGCTCTGCAAGGACAGAGCTAATTATATATAAACAAGAGGGCCATGATGGCCCTGATTTGCTCATCAAAACATCCATTCTTACAAAGTTTCAACATGTTCAACTTAACAAATGGGCAAAAATGGCCCTAAATCGATCACCTTAATGATAGTATAGTAGCAAATGCTACTTCTAATAAAGGTGAAAACTTGATCGAGAATGGGAATGAACTGCAAATGAAACAGCTTATCAGTAAAGGACATTTGTAATAATGCTTTTAAATCTTTAAACAATTTTAAAGATGACCAACACAGGAACATTTCTTTTAAGTTTGGTTGATATTGGTCCATTAGTTCAAGGAAGATGTTGTCTGAAGGTAAAACTCCTTTAACCCCTTTTCTGATGCCATCTGGCAGCTATCTTTTTCAATCAATCAATATGGCTTGAACAATTTATGTTCAGTGTCACTAAAGGAACATTTTTGCTAAACTATCTTAAAACAAGAAACCGCTGAAGACGGTAAGGCCGGATTGTCGGCAATTTGACCTTGAAAATCGACAAACTAAGGTCAAGGTCAAAGTAACAATAGAAATCAATAGAACTTGTTACTGGTTACCTTCAGGCAAAGTTTCAAGTTTGCAACCCTTTCTTGTGCTGAGATTTTGCTTAACCAGAAACTTTAACCATTTTGCCTAACCTAAAACTTTAACCAAAATGTTGACGGACAGACAGACAGACGGACATCGCCAATCTATAGACCGGAATTGCTTAAGCAATCCGGCCAATAAAACAAGAACTTTAATAAGAATGGAATCTTAAAGTTTTGCCATTTTGCCCCTTTTCTGATGCCATCAGGTGGCCATGTTTTTTAACCAATCAATTTGGCTTGATTTTTTTTTTGTAGAGGGTCACTCAAGGAACAGTTCTACCAAATTACAAATTATCTTGGAATCAGATACGCTGATTCAGAGAAGAAGAATTTTTAAAAAATGGCATTATTTTCCCTTTCTGATGCCGCAGCAACCAAAGTTCTTTACAGAATTTATATCTTTGAACAACTTTGAAAGAAGATTCCCAGAGTAACATTCCTATTAAGTTTGGCTGAAATTGGTCCAACGGACAAGGAGGAGATGTCATTTGAACTTTAAAGTTACTTTTACCCCTTTTCTGATGCCACCTGTATGTTATGTCTTTCAACCAAGCGGTACTGCTTGGAACAATTATGTAGAGGCTTACAAAAGGAACATTTTTTCACATTTATCTTGAAATCAGGCAAGCACTTTCATCAAAATCTGACTTAAAAACTAGAATTGAGTGCTCCGCGGAGCACGTGTGTCACCTGCACCTGCTCACTGACAGTGTGACGAAAAAGTGTGACGGACAGACAGACAGACAGACAGACGGACGGACAGACAGACAGACGCCGGACAAAAAAAACACAAGAGGGCCATGATGGCCCTGGAATCGCTCACCTGATATTTTTTTTTCACTTTAGCTATATAAGCCCCGCCCCCTGGCAGCCATAGTTTCCGACCAATCAACTTGGCTTGAAGTAATCTGATAGAGGGTCACCCTAGAAACATTTCTACAAAATTATTTGAAAATCGGCCAGACACTTTTGGAGGAGAAGATTTTTTAAGTTTTCACTATAGTCATATAATGCAAAATAGCCCTGCCCACTGGCGGCCATGTTTTTTGACCAATCAACATGGCTTGAAGGAATCTGAAAGTGGGTTATCTAAGGAACATTTCTCCAAAATTATTTGAAAATCGGCTTAACCCTTTCGGAGAAGAAGATTTTTTAAGTTTTCACTATAGCCATATAAGGCAAAATAGCCCCACCCCCCTGGCGGCCATGTTTTTTGACCAATCAACTTGGCTTGAAGGAATCTGATAGAGGGTCATCCAAGGAACATTTCTACAAAATTATTTGAAAATCAGCCTGACACTTTCGGAGGAGAAGATTTTTTAAGTTTTCACTTTGGCCATGTAAGGCAAAATAGCCCCGCCCCCTGGCGGCCATGTTTTTCGACCAATCAACATGGCTTAAAGGAATCTGATAGAGGGTCACCCAAGGAACATTTCTACAAAATTATTTGAAAATCGGCCTGACACTTATGGAGGAGAAGATTTTTTAAGTTTTCACTATAGCCATAAAAGGCAAAATAGCCCCGCCCCCTGGCGGCCATGCTTTTTGACCAATCAACATGGCTTGAAGGAATCTGATAGAAGATCACCCAAGGAACATTTCTACAAAATAATTTGAAAATCGGCCTAACACTTTTGGAGGAGAAGATTTTTTAAGTTTGCACTATAGCCATATAAGGCAAAATAGCCCCGCCCCCCCTGGCGGCCATGTTTTTCGACCAATCAACATGGCTTGAAGGAATCTGATAGAGGGTCACCCAAGGAACATTTCTACAAAATTATTTGAAAATCGGCCAGACACTTTTGGAGGAGAAGATTTTTTAAGTTTTCACTATAGCCATATAATAGCCCCGCCCCCCCCCCCCCCCCCCCCCTGGCGGCCATGTTTTTTGACCAATCAACATGGCTTGAAGGAATCTGATAGAGGGTCATCTAAGGAACATTTCTACAAAATTATTTGAAAATCTGCAAACCAGTTTGGGAGAAGAAGAATTTTAAAGTTTTTTCGGTTTCGTTGCCATGGAAACCAGAATTTTACATGGATCCCAAAAATTTGAAGGAATTCTGGTGAGGTCATTGAGAGGATGCTTTCTGTGAAGTTTCATCCAAATTGACCCACTGGTTACTGAGGAGAAGAAGTTGACGCACGACGCACGACGGACGCCGGACAAAAGGTGATCACAATAACTCACCTTGAGCAAAGCTCAGGTGAGCTAAAAATCCCTAAGTGCCTACCATGCTACGCAGGGTTACACAAAAATTGTCATTTTGTCCCTCTTCTGATGACGCCTATCAGCCATGTTTTTTAACCAATCGATATGGCTTGAACAATTTGTGTAGAGGGTCGTTCACCCAAGGAACATTTCTGCCTAATTATATTGGAATCTGAAAGCAGATTCAGAAAAGAAGAATTTTAAAGTTCTCCATGGAATAAAAATCTTTGAGCAATTTTGAAAGTGGACCACCAAAGGAACATTCCTGTGCAGTTTGGTTGACATTGATCTTGTGGTTTAGGAGATGATGTTTAAAGCTAAAAGTTAGCGACAGACGAGGGACAGCGGGTGATCAGAATAGATGACCTTGAGCCTTTGGCTCAGGTGATCTAAAAATACATATTCCAGAATGTTGACAAATTTAAATTTGTCCTTGTGACCTAGTTTTTTACCCAACATGACCAATATAATATCAAGACAAACATTCTGACAATGTTTAAATGCTGCAGCAAAAAATGCAGTCACTAGAGTGTAAACAAGATTGTTCTCAAATTTGGCCTAGTGACCTGTTTTTTACCAGACATAACCTATATTTAAACTAAGTCTAGATAAAATCTAGACTAACATTCTGATATGTTTCAACATGCTCAAATTAAAAATGCGGTATTCAGAGTGTAAACAAGATTTTCCTTCAATTTGGTCTAGTGACCTAGCTTTAGACCTGACATGACCCATATTTGATCTTGGCCTATATATCACCAAGACAATTATTCTGACAAAGTTTCAACATACTAAGAACAAGAGGGCCATAATGGCCCTATATCGCTCACCTGATTTAATAGAACTTCAATAGTTTTCAAAGTTTTTACCTTACTATATAGATACATATAAGGAAAACAAGCAATCCCCCAGGTGGCCATGTTTTTCAACGGATCAACATAAATTGAACAACCTTGGCAGAGGGTCATACAAGGAACATTTGTGCCAAATTATTTTCAAATCGGGCCAGTGATTTAGTACAAGTAGATTTCTTTAAGTTTTCACTATATTACATATATAAGGAAAACAAGCTCTGCCCCCTGATGGCCATGTTTTTCATCAGATCGGAATAATTTCAAAAATCTTGGTAGAGGGTCACCAAAGGAACATTTGTTTTTATTTTTTAAATCGAGCAGGTACTTTTGGACAAGAAGATTTTTAAAGTTTTTACAATGCACATATAAGGAAAATAAGCCACACACCTGGCCTGGCGGCCATGTTACAGATCGGATTAATTTAAACAACCTTGGTAGAAGGTCCCCCAAGGAACATTTGTGCCAAATTATCTTTAAATCTGGCAGGTACTTCTGGACAAGAAGATATTTAAAGATTTTACAATTCACATAAATATTAAGAGGAAAACAAGCTCAATCCCCTGGCGGTCATGTTTAACTTGGCGGTCCTGAATAACTTGAACAATCTTGTTAAAAGGTGCCCCAAGGATCATATGTGCAAAATAATTTTCAAATCGGGCCAGTTCTTTTGGACAAGAAGATTTTCAAAAGTTTGGAAATTTTCCCCTTTTCTGAATCCGCAGCAACCAAAGATCTACTTGGAGATTAAATTCTTTGAACAACTTTAAAAGGGGACCTCCTAAGAAACATTCCTGTTATTTTGAAACCCGTCCATTGGTTAGGTAGGAGAAGTTATTTATGGGAAATTGTTAACAGACGTTCGTGCAGATGACGACGACGCCTGATGGTGAGTGATCACAAAAGCTCACCTCGCACTTAGGCTCATATATAAAATATACACATATAACCCTGTACTCTGCATCAAGGGGATTGCATCATTTTTTAAAGCATTAAGGAGACCATTTGTATATTTGTTATTATTTAGGATTTTAACCTTTTTAAGCACAGATGTGGACAGATAGTGTATATATGAGATTTGTTTTCCTAAAAACATAATACACACATTATATATATAAATTATTTTCTTGTTTTAATATAAAACCTACTTGAAGGAGACCAATGTATATATATTTACATAATCTGAAACACGGTTTATGGAGATCAGTGCATACATATACAACCCCACACTGCATAAAGGAGACCATTTGTATATGTGTTATTACTTGTTATCACATAAATACCCTTATTTTCAAGTTGAGAACAAATCACGGAACAACGATATCCAACATGTGTGATAACAAAAACACGTCATACACGCGACTACTGATGACGTCATTTTGACCTTTATCTTTATTATGTTTATTGTTAAGTTGTTAAATTTTACACATTGAAAAATGCAATAATACGTTATTTTGAATAAATAACGAGTCTTAATTGTTTAAAATATTGTTGTTTTTTTTCCTTCTTATTCAAAAATGATGAGGACTACTTTTTTATGCGGTGAATCACAAGTTCTTATGAAGAATATGTTATTCGGTCTTTGTTTTGATGTTGTCAATATTTTTCATTTAAAACACACTGTTTAGGTGATAAAAAGAATCCATCACTCGTTTTTCTTTGGAGAAGATTTCTTAAATTCGTCTCGAAAAAGAGAGTTATTAACCTCGCCAAGAGGCTCGGTTAATAACCGTCTTTTTCTAGACTCATTTAAGAAATCTTGATCTCCAAAGAAAACTCATGATGGATCCTATATGTCTATCTTTGCGATTTTTAACATTTTTAAGCACATATGTAGACAGATAGTGTATAGGATCTATGAGATTTGTTTTACAAAAAAAAAAAATACACAAAATATATATATATAAATTTTCTGGTCTCCTTAATATTTTTAATATAAAACCTACTTTAAGGAGACCAATGTATATATATTCCTATAATCTGAAACATGGTTTATGGAGACCAGTGCATACATATACAACCCTACACACTGCATAAAGGAGACCATTTGTATATGTGTTATTACTTGGTCTATCTTTGCGATTTTTAACATGTTTAAGCACATAATATTATGTAGACAGATAGTGTATAGGATCTGTGAGATTTGTTTTACAAAAAAAAAAATACACAAAATATATATATAAATTTTCCGGTCTCCTTAATATTTTTAATATAAAACCTACTTTAAGGAGACCAATGTATATATATTCCTATAATCTGAAACATGGTTTATGGAGACCAGTGCATACATATACAACCCTACCCACTGCATAAAGGAGACCATTTGTATATGTGTTATTACTTGGTCTATCTTTGCGATTTTTAACATTTTTAAGCACATAATATTATGTAGACAGATAGTGTATAGGATCTGTGAGATTTGTTTTACAAAAAAAAAAATACACAAAATATATATATAAATTTTCTGGTCTCCTTAATATTTTTAATATAAAACCTACTTTAAGGAGACCAATGTATATATATTCCTATAATCTGAAACATGGTTTATGGAGACAAATATCACAAATCTGAAGACGACAACTTTGAAAACATATAGGCAAAAACATGAAAAATATCCATGAATACAGGTTTAAATATTAAATATGAAGAGTTGGAAACTTTGTGGTGAAAGGAGAAATAGATTATCATGAGCAATTTCTCCTACTGCCACAATGTTTCCAAAAGTAGTATGCTGCATGGGCATCAGGAAGTGTCTATATGTGGGAAAGGCATAATGCGACCAATGTGTATATATTCCTATAATATGAAACATGGTTTATGGAGACCAGGACATATACATAAATATAACCCTGGACTATGTATTAAGGAGACCGCATATTAATTTCTGTATTAAGGAGACCATTTGAAAACTAGTATATATTTGAGACAGTTGTCTACAGACATTCATTTTAGAGTCAACAAACTACACAATAAATAAATGGTTTCTCATGGTTACTATATTAAAGTTCCATACAAGAGGGCCATGATGGCCCTAGATCACTCGCCTTAATTATACAATGTACTGCAATGCAAAACACATCAAGACAATTATTCTGAATGCAACCTCCACAGTGTTAACAAGATTTTCCTTCATTTGCTCTAGTGATCTATATTTTTTTTTACCTGATATGACCCATATTCCAACATGGACTAGATATCATCAAGACAACATTCTGACAAAGTTTCAACTTGCTCGAAGTAAAAATGCGGCCTCCAGAGTTTGAACAATATTTTCCTGTATTGACCTTGTTTCTGACCCAATATCGCCCATATTCGAACTTGACCTAGATATAATTCAGACAAAAATTCTGACAAAATTTCAAGCTGCTGAAGCAAAAAATGCGGTATCCAAAGTCTTAACAAGATTTTCCTTCAATTTGGCCTAGTGACCTAGTTTTTGACCCATATTTGAACTTGGCTTAGATATCATTTAAATAAAACATTCTCATCAAATGTCAAGCTGCTGTATCAAAAAATGCGTCTTCTACAGAGTTACCTAGTTTGTGACCATACTCGAACTTTAATTGATCTAGATATCTTTAAGACAACCATTCTGACAAAATTTCAAACTTGTGAAGCAAATAATGCGGCATCTAGAGTGTTAACAAGATTTTCCTTCAATTTGACCTTGTGACCTACTTTTTGACTCAACATGACCCATGTTCGAACTTGACTTACATATCATGAAGACAAACATTCTGATAAAGTTTCATCATGCTCAAGTTAAAAATGCAGTATCCAGAGTGTTAACAAGATTTCCCTTCAATTTTGCGTAGTGACCATGTTTTTAACCCTGAATGACCCATATTCAAACTTGGCCTAGATGTTATTTGATAAACATTCTGACCAAATTTCAAGCAGCTGTATCCAAAAAGGCGGCTTCTAAAGAGTTAACAAAATTTTCCTTCAATTTGACCTAGTGACCTACTTTTTGACCCAACATGACCCATGTTCGAACTTGACCTACATATCATCAAGACAAACATTCTGATAAAGATTCAACATACTCAAGTTAAAATTTGGCCTCTAGAGGGTTAACAAGATAACCCTTCAATTTGGCCTAGTGACCTAGTTTTTGACCCGACATGATCTATATCCAAACTTGGCCTAGATATTATTCAGCTCAACATTCTGACTAAATTTCAAGCTGCTGAAGCAAACAATGCGGCTTCTACAGTGTTAACACGATTTCCCTTCAATTTGACCTAGTGACCTAGATACTGACCCAATATGACCCATATTCAAACTTGACCTAGAAATGTTTAAGACAAACATTCTGACAAAATTTCAAACTTCTGAAGCAAAGATTGCGGCCTTTGGAGTGTTAACAAGATTTTCCTTCAATTTGACCTAGTGACCTACTTTTTGACCCGACATAGCCCATGTTCAAACTTGACTTACATATCATCAAGACAAACATTCTGATAAAGTTTCAACATGCTCAAGTTGAAAATGTGGCCTCCACAGTGTTAACAAGATTTCCCTTCAATTTTACCTAGTGACCTAGTTTTTTACCTCACATGGCCCTGTTTCGCACTTGTCCAAGATTTGATGGAGATGAATGTTCTGATAAACTTTCATGAAGATCGGATGCAAAAATGTAGCCTCTAGAGTGTTAACAAGCTCAAATGTTGACGGACGCCGGACAAAATGTGATCACAATAGCTCACCTTGCACTACGTGCATAGGTGAGCTAAAAACACAGGCAGCTCCGCCGAAACAAATAGTTCTAAGCAGAGTAATTTTCACACCAAACTGATGATGTGATCAAAGAACTTAAAGCACTATTTCGACAGTTGTGTTGGTATTTGTAGTTACGGTCAGACAGGCGGTTGCATGTGCATATACACAAGAGATGTTTGTCAATATGAATGCCTTCATTTACCAATGAGGTTAGTCACTTTGAAAAAGCAGTTTAAATTTAGAATGCCCATGGGTTTTTGAATTGAATATGTCAATAACATTCAGACCAGATACCATTATAACCACTGCCAGGTTTACAATGCTCGTGTGAGGTTGATAATCACACACAGGAATTAGCCAGCATAATAATATAGATTTAAGTGTGAAAATCTGCAGGATGTAACATAACTGATGGTCATTAAAGGTAGTAAAAGACAATTTACAAAGTTTTCTTTGAAATTATTAATAAACACGATCCTTCAATTTGGCTTGTGACCTAGTTTTTGACCTCAAATGCATCAATTTCAAACTTGATCTAGCTTTCATCAAGACAAACATTCTGATTAAGTTTTAAGCTGCTGGAGCAAAAAATGCGGTCTGTAGAGTGTTGACAAGATTTTCATTCAATCTGGTCTACTGACCTAGTTTATGACCAGACATGACCCATCTTTAATTTTAGACTAGATACATCTTCTGACAAAGTTTCAACTACATGCATTGCTAAAGATGAAAGTGCTGCCTCCAACAAGATTTTCCTTCAAATTGACCTTATGACCTTATGACCCAGTTTTGAACTTGGCCTAGAGATCATCAAGACAACCATTCTAACAGTTTCAAGCTGCCGGAGCAAAAAATGATGTCTCTAAAGTGTTAATAAGATTTTCCTTCAATTTGATCTTTTTTTTACCTATCATGACCCAGTTTCAAACTTAGTCAAGATTTGATTGAGATGTATGTTATGATAAACTTTCATGAAGATTTGATGTAAAATATAGCCTCTAGAGAGTTAACAAGGCAATTGTTGACGAGACTTGAAGCACAGACACAATGTGATCACAAAAGCTCACCTTGAGCACTTCCTGCATATGTGAGCTAAAAGTAGCAAACAAGAGTTATTTTCCTTGTATTGTACCATTCTCCTGATCAGTGCGTATAAATAGTTGAAATCAAAACCAAAACAAAGTTATTACTAATTGATGCATAGCATGAAGGTCAAATTGACAGATAGAGTTGTCTCTCTGCCTTACATTCCCAGCTACACACAAAAAATGTTGGATGTATCTTATGAAGCGAAAAAAGCATTAGATATCAAAAAGACTTCAAGTTGTACCTGGTACCTACTTGTCAAACAGCCGTTGTTTATTCCTCTTTACATTTATTGAAATGTCTTCTAAACAATTCTGTATCTTTGTCTGACCATTTAACTACAAAAGATTAAGTCAAATAAAATAACATTTTTACAGCCACAGAACTTGTACTGATGTATGTGTCGTGATTCTCCAAATATTATGGAAATGCAAAGCAAATAAAAACCATACTTTAACCCTTTCTCAAAAATCACAAATCTGAAGAAGACTAACTTGAAAACATATAGGCAAAAACATGAAAAATCTCAATGAAAAAGGGTTTAATTATTAAATATGAGGAGTTGAAAACTTTGTGGCGAAAGGTGAAATAGATTATAATTCATGAGCAATTTCTCCTATTGCCACAATGTTTCCAAAAGTAGTATGCTGCATGGGCATCAGAAAGTGTCTATATGTGGGAAAGGCATAAGGAGACCAATGTGTATATATTCCTATAATATGAAACATGGTTTATGGAGACCAGTACATATATAATATAACCCTGGACTATGTATTAAGGAGACCGCATAATTTTTTCTGTATTAAGGAGACCATTTGAAAACTAGTATATTTGAGACAGTTGTCGACAGACATTCGTTCCAGAGTCAACAAACTACACAAATAATAATGGTTTCTCACGGTTACTAAGTTCCATAAAACACAGGCAGCTCCGCCGAAACAAATAGTTCTAAGCAGAGTAATTTTCACAAATAAAAACCATACTTTAACCCTTTCTCAAATATCACAAATCTGAAGAAGACTAATTTGAAAACATATAGGCAAAAGCAGGAAAAATCTCAATGAAAAAGGGTTTAATTATTAAATATGAGGAGTTGAAAACATTGTGGCATAAGGTGAAATAGATTATAATGAGCAATTTCTCCTATTGCCACAATGTTTCCAAAAGTAGTATGCTGCATGGGCATCAGAAAGTGTCTATACATGTGGGAAAGGCATAAGGAGACCAATGTGTATATATTCCTATAATATGAAACATGGTTTATGGAGACCAGTACATATATATAATGTAACCTTGGACTTGTATTAAGGAGACCGCATAATTTTTTCTGTATTAAGGAGACCATTTGAATACTAGTATATTTGAGACAGTTGTCGACAGACATTCGTTCCAGAGTCAACAAACTACACAATAAATAATGATTTCTCACGGTTACTAAGTTCCATAAAACACAGGCAGCTCCGCCGAAACAAATAGTTCTAAGCAGAGTAATTTTCACGCCAAACTGATGATGTGATCAAAGAACTTAAAGCACTATTTGGACAGTTGTGTTGGTATTTGTAGTTACGGTCAGACAGGCGGTTGCATGTGCATGTACACAAGAGATGTTTGTCAATATGAATGCCTTCATTTACTAATGAGGTTAAGTCACTTTGAAAAAGCAGTTTAATCTTAGAATGCCCATGGGTTTTTGAATTGAATATGTCAATAACATTCAGACCAGATACCATTATAACCACTGCCAGGTTTACAATGCTCGTGTGAGGTTGATAATCACACACAGGAATTAGCCAGCATAATAATATAGAATTAAGTGTGAAAATCTGCAGGATGTAACATAACTGATGGTCATTAAAGGTAGTAAAAGACAATTTACAAAGTTTTCTTTGAAATTATTAATAAACACAATCCTTCAATTTGGCTTGTGACCTAGTTTTTGACCTCCAATGCATCAATTTCAAACTTGACCTAGCTCTTTCATCAAGACAAACATTCTGACTAAGTTTCAAGCTGCTGGAGCAAAGAATGCGGTCTGTAGAGTGTTAACAAGATTTTCATTCAATTTGGTCTACTGACCTAGTTTATGACCAGACATGACTTATATTTAATTTTAGCCTAGATACATCTTCTGACAAAGTTTAAACTACATGCTAAAGATAAAAGTGCTGCCTCCAACAATATTTTCCTTCAAATTGACCTTGTGACCTAGTTTTTGACCTCATATGACACAGTTTTGAACTTGGCCTAGAGATCATCAAGACAACCATTCTAACAGTTTCAAGCTGCCGGAGCAAAAAATTATGTCTCTAAGTGTTAATAAGATTTTCCTTCAATTTGATCTTTTTTTTACCTATCATGACCCAGTTTCAAACTTAGTCAAGATTTGATTGAGATGTATGTTATGATAAACTTTCATGAAGATTTGATGTAAAATATAGCCTCTAGAGAGTTAACAAGGCAATTGTTGACGAGACTTGAAGCACAGACACAATGTGATCACAAAAGCTCACCTTGAGCACTTCCTGCATATGTGAGCTAAAAGTAGCAAACAAGAGTTATTTTCCTTGTATTGTACCATTCTCCTGATCAGTGCGTATAAATAGTTGAAATCAAAACGAAAACAAAGTTATTACTAATTGATGCATAGCATGAAGGTCAAATTGACAGATAGAGTTGTCTCTCTGCCTTACATTCCCAGCTACACACAAAAAATGTTGGATGTATCTTATGAAGCGAAAAAAGCATTAGATATCAAAAAGACTTCAAGTTGTACCTGGTACCTACTTGTCAAACAGCCGTTGTTTATTCCTCTTTACATTTATTGAAATGTCTTCTAAACAATTCTGTATCTTTGTCTGACCATTTAACTACAAAAGATTAAGTCAAATAAAATAACATTTTTACAGCCACAGAACTTGTACTGATGTATGTGTCGTGATTCTCCAAATATTATGGAAATGCAAAGCAAATAAAAACCATACTTTAACCCTTTCTCAAAAATCACAAATCTGAAGAAGACTAATTTGAAAACATATAGGCAAAAACATGAAAAATCTCAATGAACAAGATGTGTTTGTGAAACACTGATGCCCCCCAATGGCAACATCTAGGTCAAAGGTCAAGGTCGCAAGGTATACACATGTGAAATATGGTAGCCTTACCTGTTATTGTTCAAAAGTAGTGGGGAAGGTTAAACAAAAAATTGAGAATGGCAACATCTAGGTCAAAGGTCAAGGTCGCAAGGTCAAAAATGTACTGACAGAAAGGTCATGTCACAAGGAATACACATGTGAAATATGGTAGCCATATCTGTTATGGTTCAAAAGTAATGGCCAAGGTTAAAGTTTTTTTCGAGAATGGCAACATCTAGTTCAACGGTCAAGGTCGCAATGTCAAAATTGTTGGTACTGACAGAAAGGTCATGTCACAAGGAATACACATGTGAAATATGGTAGCCGTACCTGTTATGGTTCAAAAGTAATGGCCAAGGTTAAAGTTTTTTTCGAGAATGGCAACATCTAGGTCAAAGGTCAAGGTCGCAAGGTCAAACATTTTGGTACTGACAGAAAGGTAATGTCACAAGGAATACACATGTGAAATATGGTAGCCGTACCTGTTATGGTTCAAAAGTAGTGGTCAAGGTTAAAGTTTTTTTCGTGCAGACAGGCCAAAAACTACATCTAGGTCAAAGGTCAAGGTCGCAAGGTCAAAAATTTTGGTACTGACAGAAAGGTCATGTCACAAGGAATACACATGTGAAATATGGTAGCCGTATCTGTTATGGTTCAAAAGTAATGGCCAAGGTTAAAGTTTTTTTCGAGAATGGCAACATCTAGGTCAAAGGTCAAGGTCAAAAATGTTGGTACTGACAGAAAGGTCATGTCACAAGGAATACACATGTGAAATATGGTAGCCGTACCTGTTATGGTTCAAAAGTAATGGCCAAGGTTAAAGTTTTTTTCGAGAATGGCAACATCTAGGTCAAAGGTCAAGGTCGCAAGGTCAAACATTTTGGTACTGACAGAAAGGTAATGTCACAAGGAATACACACGTATGTGAAATATGGTAGCCGTACCTGTTATGGTTCAAAAGTAGTGGTCAAGGTTAAAGTTTTTTTCGTGCAGACAGGCCAAAAACTACATCTAGGTCAAAGGTCAAGGTCGCAAGGTCAAAAAGTTTGGTACTTACAGAAAGGTCATGTCACAAGGAATACACATGTGAAATATGGTAGCCGTACCTGTTATGGTTCAAAAGTAATGGCCAAGGTTAAAGGTTTTTTTGTGCAGACAGACAGACAGACCAACAGACAGACCAACAGACAGACCAAAAACTATATGCCCCCCGAATCGGAGATTCCGTGGGGGCATAAAAAGGGTTTAATTATTAAATATGAGGAGTTGAAAACTTTGTGGCGAAAGGTGAAATAGATTATAATTCATGAGCAATTTCTCCTATTGCCACAATGTTTCCAAAAGTAGTATGCTGCATGGGCATCAGAAAGTGTCTATATGTGGGAAAGGCATAAGGAGACCAATGTGTATATATTCCTATAATATGAAACATGGTTTATGGAGACCAGTACATATATAATATAACCCTGGACTATGTATTAAGGAGACCGCATAATTTTTTCTGTATTAAGGAGACCATTTGAAAACTAGTATATTTGAGACAGTTGTCGACAGACATTCGTTCCAGAGTCAACAAACTACACAAATAATAATGGTTTCTCACGGTTACTAAGTTCCATAAAACACAGGCAGCTCCGCCGAAACAAATAGTTCTAAGCAGAGTAATTTTCACAAATAAAAACCATACTTTAACCCTTTCTCAAATATCACAAATCTGAAGAAGACTAATTTGAAAACATATAGGCAAAAGCAGGAAAAATCTCAATGAAAAAGGGTTTAATTATTAAATATGAGGAGTTGAAAACATTGTGGCGAAAGGTGAAATAGATTATAATAAGCAATTTCTCCTATTGCCACAATGTTTCCAAAAGTAGTATGCTGCATGGGCATCAGAAAGTGTCTATACATGTGGGAAAGGCATAAGGAGACCAATGTGTATATATTCCTATAATATGAAACATGGTTTATGGAGACCAGTACATATATATAATGTAACCTTGGACTTGTATTAAGGAGACCGCATAATTTTTTCTGTATTAAGGAGACCGTTTGAATACTAGTATATTTGAGACAGTTGTCGACAGACATTCGTTCCAGAGTCAACAAACTACACAATAAATAATGATTTCTCACGGTTACTAAGTTCCATAAAATACAGGCAGCTCCGCCGAAACAAATAGTTCTAAGCAGAGTAATTTTCACGCCAAACTGATGATGTGATCAAAGAACTTAAAGCACTATTTGGACAGTTGTGTTGGTATTTGTAGTTACGGTCAGACAGGCGGTTGCATGTGCATGTACACAAGAGATGTTTGTCAATATGAATGCCTTCATTTACTAATGAGGTTAAGTCACTTTGAAAAAGCAGTTTAATCTTAGAATGCCCATGGGTTTTTGAATTGAATATGTCAATAACATTCAGACCAGATACCATTATAACCACTGCCAGGTTTACAATGCTCGTGTGAGGTTGATAATCACACACAGGAATTAGCCAGCATAATAATATAGAATTAAGTGTGAAAATCTGCAGGATGTAACATAACTGATGGTCATTAAAGGTAGTAAAAGACAATTTACAAAGTTTTCTTTGAAATTATTAATAAACACAATCCTTCAATTTGGCTTGTGACCTAGTTTTTGACCTCCAATGCATCAATTTCAAACTTGACCTAGCTCTTTCATCAAGACAAACATTCTGACTAAGTTTCAAGCTGCTGGAGCAAAGAATGCGGTCTGTAGAGTGTTAACAAGATTTTCATTCAATTTGGTCTACTGACCTAGTTTATGACCAGACATGACTTATATTTAATTTTAGCCTAGATACATCTTCTGACAAAGTTTCAACTACATGCTAAAGATAAAAGTGCTGCCTCCAACAATATTTTCCTTCAAATTGACCTTGTGACCTAGTTTTTGACCTCATATGACACAGTTTTGAACTTGGCCTAGAGATCATCAAGACAACCATTCTAACAGTTTCAAGCTGCCGGAGCAAAAAATTATGTCTCTAAAGTGTTAATAAGATTTTCCTTCAATTTGATCTTTTTTTTACCTATCATGACCCAGTTTCAAACTTAGTCAAGATTTGATTGAGATGTATGTTATGATAAACTTTCATGAAGATTTGATGTAAATTATAGCCTCTAGAGAGTTAACAAGGCAATTGTTGACGAGACTTGAAGCACAGACACAATGTGATCACAAAAGCTCACCTTGAGCACTTCCTGCATATGTGAGCTAAAAGTAGCAAACAAGAGTTATTTTCCTTGTATTGTACCATTCTCCTGATCAGTGCGTATAAATAGTTGAAATCAAAACGAAAACAAAGTTATTACTAATTGATGCATAGCATGAAGGTCAAATTGACAGATAGAGTTGTCTCTCTGCCTTACATTCCCAGCTACACACAAAAAATGTTGGATGTATCTTATGAAGCGAAAAAAGCATTAGATATCAAAAAGACTTCAAGTTGTACCTGGTACCTACTTGTCAAACAGCCGTTGTTTATTCCTCTTTACATTTATTGAAATGTCTTCTAAACAATTCTGTATCTTTGTCTGACCATTTAACTACAAAAGATTAAGTCAAATAAAATAACATTTTTACAGCCACAGAACTTGTACTGATGTATGTGTCGTGTTTCTCCAAATATTATGGAAATGCAAAGCAAATAAAAACCATACTTTAACCCTTTCTCAAAAATCAAAAATCTGAAGAAGACTAATTTGAAAACATATAGGCAAAAACATGAAAAATCTCAATGAACAAGATGTGTTTGTGAAACACTGATGCCCCCCAATGGCAACATCTAGGTCAAAGGTCAAGGTCGCAAGGTATACACATGTGAAATATGGTAGCCTTACCTGTTATTGTTCAAAAGTAGTGGGGAAGGTTAAACAAAAAATTGAGAATGGCAACATCTAGGTCAAAGGTCAAGGTCGCAAGGTCAAAAATGTACTGACAGAAAGGTCATGTCACAAGGAATACACATGTGAAATATGGTAGCCGTATCTGTTATGGTTCAAAAGTAATGGCCAAGGTTAAAGTTTTTTTCGAGAATGGCAACATCTAGGTCAAAGGTCAAGGTCGCAATGTCAAAATTGTTGGTACTGACAGAAAGGTCATGTCACAAGGAATACACATGTGAAATATGGTAGCCGTACCTGTTATGGTTCAAAAGTAATGGCCAAGGTTAAAGTTTTTTTCGAGAATGGCAACATCTAGGTCAAAGGTCAAGGTCGCAAGGTCAAACATTTTGGTACTGACAGAAAGGTAATGTCACAAGGAATACACATGTGAAATATGGTAGCCGTACCTGTTATGGTTCAAAAGTAGTGGTCAAGGTTAAAGTTTTTTTCGTGCAGACAGGCCAAAAACTACATCTAGGTCAAAGGTCAAGGTCGCAAGGTCAAAAATTTTGGTACTGACAGAAAGGTCATGTCACAAGGAATACACATGTGAAATATGGTAGCCGTATCTGTTATGGTTCAAAAGTAATGGCCAAGGTTAAAGTTTTTTTCGAGAATGGCAACATCTAGGTCAAAGGTCAAGGTCAAAAATGTTGATACTGACAGAAAGGTCATGTCACAAGGAATACACATGTGAAATATGGTAGCCGTACCTGTTATGGTTCAAAAGTAATGGCCAAGGTTAAAGTTTTTTTCGAGAATGGCAACATCTAGGTCAAAGGTCAAGGTCGCAAGGTCAAACATTTTGGTACTGACAGAAAGGTAATGTCACAAGGAATACACACGTATGTGAAATATGGTAGCCGTACCTGTTATGGTTCAAAAGTAGTGGTCAAGGTTAAAGTTTTTTTCGTGCAGACAGGCCAAAAACTACATCTAGGTCAAAGGTCAAGGTCGCAAGGTCAAAAAGTTTGGTACTTACAGAAAGGTCATGTCACAAGGAATACACATGGGAAATATGGTAGCCGTACCTGTTATGGTTCAACAGTTATGGCCAAGGTTAAAGTTTTTTTTGTGCAGACAGACAGACAGACCAACAGACAGACAGGCCAAAAACTATATGCCCCCCGAATCGGAGATTCCGTGGGGGCATAAAAAGGGTTTAATTATTAAATATGAGGAGTTGAAAACTTTGTGGCGAAAGGTGAAATAGATTATAATTCATGAGCAATTTCTCCTATTGCCACAATGTTTCCAAAAGTAGTATGCTGCATGGGCATCAGAAAGTGTCTATATGTGGGAAAGGCATAAGGAGACCAATGTGTATATATTCCTATAATATGAAACATGGTTTATGGAGACCAGTACATATATAATATAACCCTGGACTATGTATTAAGGAGACCGCATAATTTTTTCTGTATTAAGGAGACCATTTGAAAACTAGTATATTTGAGACAGTTGTCGACAGACATTCGTTCCAGAGTCAACAAACTACACAAATAATAATGGTTTCTCACGGTTACTAAGTTCCATAAAACACAGGCAGCTCCGCCGAAACAAATAGTTCTAAGCAGAGTAATTTTCACAAATAAAAACCATACTTTAACCCTTTCTCAAATATCACAAATCTGAAGAAGACTAATTTGAAAACATATAGGCAAAAGCAGGAAAAATCTCAATGAAAAAGGGTTTAATTATTAAATATGAGGAGTTGAAAACATTGTGGCGAAAGGTGAAATAGATTATAATAAGCAATTTCTCCTATTGCCACAATGTTTCCAAAAGTAGTATGCTGCATGGGCATCAGAAAGTGTCTATACATGTGGGAAAGGCATAAGGAGACCAATGTGTATATATTCCTATAATATGAAACATGGTTTATGGAGACCAGTACATATATATAATGTAACCTTGGACTTGTATTAAGGAGACCGCATAATTTTTTCTGTATTAAGGAGACCGTTTGAATACTAGTATATTTGAGACAGTTGTCGACAGACATTCGTTCCAGAGTCAACAAACTACACAATAAATAATGATTTCTCACGGTTACTAAGTTCCATAAAACACAGGCAGCTCCGCCGAAACAAATAGTTCTAAGCAGAGTAATTTTCACGCCAAACTGATGATGTGATCAAAGAACTTAAAGCACTATTTGGACAGTTGTGTTGGTATTTGTAGTTACGGTCAGACAGGCGGTTGCATGTGCATGTACACAAGAGATGTTTGTCAATATGAATGCCTTCATTTACTAATGAGGTTAAGTCACTTTGAAAAAGCAGTTTAATCTTAGAATGCCCATGGGTTTTTGAATTGAATATGTCAATAACATTCAGACCAGATACCATTATAACCACTGCCAGGTTTACAATGCTCGTGTGAGGTTGATAATCACACACAGGAATTAGCCAGCATAATAATATAGAATTAAGTGTGAAAATCTGCAGGATGTAACATAACTGATGGTCATTAAAGGTAGTAAAAGACAATTTACAAAGTTTTCTTTGAAATTATTAATAAACACAATCCTTCAATTTGGCTTGTGACCTAGTTTTTGACCTCCAATGCATCAATTTCAAACTTGACCTAGCTCTTTCATCAAGACAAACATTCTGACTAAGTTTCAAGCTGCTGGAGCAAAGAATGCGGTCTGTAGAGTGTTAACAAGATTTTCATTCAATTTGGTCTACTGACCTAGTTTATGACCAGACATGACTTATATTTAATTTTAGCCTAGATACATCTTCTGACAAAGTTTCAACTACATGCTAAAGATAAAAGTGCTGCCTCCAACAATATTTTCCTTCAAATTGACCTTGTGACCTAGTTTTTGACCTCATATGACACAGTTTTGAACTTGGCCTAGAGATCATCAAGACAACCATTCTAACAGTTTCAAGCTGCCGGAGCAAAAAATTATGTCTCTAAAGTGTTAATAAGATTTTCCTTCAATTTGATCTTTTTTTTACCTATCATGACCCAGTTTCAAACTTAGTCAAGATTTGATTGAGATGTATGTTATGATAAACTTTCATGAAGATTTGATGTAAATTATAGCCTCTAGAGAGTTAACAAGGCAATTGTTGACGAGACTTGAAGCACAGACACAATGTGATCACAAAAGCTCACCTTGAGCACTTCCTGCATATGTGAGCTAAAAGTGGCAAACAAGAGTTATTTTCCTTGTATTGTACCATTCTCCTGATCAGTGCGTATAAATAGTTGAAATCAAAACCAAAACAAAGTTATTACTAATTGATGCATAGCATGAAGGTCAAATTGACAGATAGAGTTGTCTCTCTGCCTTACATTCCCAGCTACACACAAAAAATGTTGGATGTATCTTATGAAGCGAAAAAAGCATTAGATATCAAAAAGACTTCAAGTTGTACCTGGTACCTACTTGTCAAACAGCCGTTGTTTATTCCTCTTTACATTTATTGAAATGTCTTCTAAACAATTCTGTATCTTTGTCTGACCATTTAACTACAAAAGATTAAGTCTAATAAAATAACATTTTTACAGCCACAGAACTTGTACTGATGTTTGTGTCGTGATTCTCTAAATATTATGGAAATGCAAAGCAAATGATCTAAGTGAATTATTTTCTAGATCTCAATCTATCTAAAATAAGAATGAATTCAGTCTTTATTTGAAACATTAGGGCAATGATGATCCTTAATAGCTCACATGAGTTATGCAAATCACATAGTCAATCAAAATATCTCATTTTGCAGTCAGGTAGGCTATGCCAGAAAGTTAACAAGATATCCCCTCAATTTTGCATAGTGACCTTGTTTTTGAAACAACATGACCCATGTTAAAACTTTGCCTAGATATCATCAAGACAATTATTTTGACAAAATTTCAACATGCTCACATTTAAAATACACTTCCAGAGTGACCTAGTTATTGACCCTACATTACCCATATTAAAACTTGGCATAGATATTACCAGGACAAACATTCTGACAAAGTTTCTAGCTGCTGAAGCAAAAAAGCACTATCTAGAGTGTTTAAAAGATTTTTTCTCAAATATGGTCTAGTGACCTAGTATTTGACTGGAGATAATTTATATTCAAAACAAGAGATGTTTGTCAAACATTATACACCATATATACATTGAGCACCATGTTGTCAGGAATATTTGGACGATTTTTGACCCAATGACCTCAAAATCAATAGAGGTCATCTACTGGTCACCCTCAGCCTCCATGTCAAGTTTGAGGGCCATGGGTGCAGCCAATGTCAAGTTATCACTCAGACAAGCTTTTTGTGTTCCTTGACCTTGGACCCAATGACCATAACATCAATATATGGGGTCATCTACTGGTCAACACCATCTTCCATGTCAAATATGAGGGCCATGTTGTGCAGGCAATGTCGAGTTATCACTCGGAAAAGCTTTTCAGGTTCAAGGTCAGTGACCTTGACCTTTGACCCAATGACTTTAAAATCCATAGGGGTCATCTACTGGTCACCCCCAGCCTCCATGTCAAGTTTGAGGGCCATGGATGCAGGCAATGTTGAGTTATGACTCAGACAAGCTTTTCAGGTTCATGGTCACTGTAACCTTGACCTTTGACCCAATGACCTAAAAATCAATAGGGGTCATCTACTGGTCTGGCCAAGCCTCCATATCAAGTTTAAGGACCATGGGTGCAGACAATGTCAAGTTATCACTCGGACAAGCTTTTCAGGTTCAAGGTCACTGTGACCTTGACCTTTGACCTGAAAATCAATAGGGGTCATCTACTGGTCACTCCCAGCCTCCATGTCAAGTTTGAGGGCCATGGGTGAAGGCAATGTTGAGTTATCACTCGGACAAGATTTTCGAGTTCAAGGTCGATGACCGAGACCTTGACCTTTGAAATGATGACCTCAAAATCAATGGGGTTCGTCTACTGGTCATCCCCAACCTCCAAGTAAAGTTTGAGGACTATAGGTCCAGGCATTGTTGAGTTATCACTCGGAAACTTTGGTCTACCGAAGGACCGACCGACATGTGCAAAGCAATGATACCCCTCTTCTTCGAAGGGGGCATAATTAGCATAGATATCTTCCAGACAATAATTCTGACAAAGTCTCAATATGCTCAAATTAGAAATGTGGATTTTAGGGTGTTAAAAATATTTTCCTTCAATTTGACCTTGTGACCTAGGTTTTGACACAACAGTACACATATTCAAACTTGTTCTAGATATTATGAAGACAAACATTCTGACAAAATTTCAATATGCTGAAGCAAAAACTACAGTCTCTATATTGTTAACAAGATTGTTCTTCAATTTGGCCTTGTGACCTAATTTTTGACTGGACATGACCTATATATATATTTAATTTGACCTTGTGACCTAACTTTTGACCTCACATGATCCAGTTTCAAACTTTGCCAAGATTTGATGGTGATGTATGTTCTGAAACACTGTCATGAAGATTGGATGTAAAATGCTGTACTGTAGAGTGTTAACAAGGCAATTGTTGATTACAAAAAACAGACAAAATGTGATCACAACAGCTCACCTTGAGCACTTTTTGCACCTGTAGGTGAGCTAAAAAAAAAAAACTATTTTCAAAACGATTTCTTTAAGATTAACATGAAATAAAATGATTACATGTAGATGTTGTATCTGAAAATATTTGATGGTTCCACACATCGTTTTATTTTTAAAAACTTGATTAATATTCTAGCCTACTTGCATTATTTAAACATCTTTACAAATGTGCGAATTACACGAACAACAAACTATCAAATACAATATAAAATCCAAAATACCAAAACAGACATTTTCAACAATTATACACTAAAATACGTCATTTTATAATAATTTGGTTGCATAAATTAGTTGACATAAAAACAATGAATTACATATTTTGTAATCTTTGATGTATATGGGTGTTTCATGTAACCCAGGAATCATATTATCTACCATAAATAGTGATTGCCCCTCTTTTCACAATGTTTAGGATATACATCCAATGAAACAACATTAATCATTAGTTGAGTTTTGTTCTTGGACGAATGGGGTCATTTTAGTCTCGCCGCGACAAAGTATCGAAATAGAGACTTAGGTGTTATCAAAAGGTAAAATTATCAATTTGTTGAGGGCTGCAAGCAAAGAAGGTATAGCAAAGATAACATTTGAGCAAATAAGGTTGCCTCATACCTTTATCTTGAGCATGTTAATCTCATCCAATGAACTTCAGTGGAATTAAAGGCACATTCTCATCTGAAATATGGTAAAATTGATAAATGCCGATACATCATCAATAGAAGTGAGCGAAAGTCAATAAGAATGGTTATGTAAACATGACACAATTGGGAATTCTGCATGATTTTAAAGACTTTTGCCATTGGAAATTGGTCAGGATATGTGACCCATAGGATGCGTAGATAAGGGCCTACCAGCACTGTTGAAAAGCTAATCAGAATAGCTCATACTATTCTGAAAATAGTTTTAAAGGTATCAGAAACTATTTGATGAGGACTGAGTTGAAAGAAAATCTAACAAGCAGTATAAGTTGAGTGAATAAGGTTACTTCATACACGTATATATCTTGAGTATCTAATAATCTTTTATGAACTGTGACAGGTCTAAAGACATGTTCTTCTCTGAAAAATGGTAAACGAATAGTGAACATGAACAAGAGGGCCAAGATGGCCCTAAATCGATCACCTAAATGATAGTAAATTAGCAGCAAATATTTAACTGCAAATATCTGTGAAAATTTGATAAAGAGTTCAAATGAAACTGCAAGGAGTGGACACTTAATTAGGTAGAGAAATAGTTCATCAGTAAAAGCCATTTGTATCTTGAAATCTAACAAGAACTTTAATAAGAATGGAATTATAAAGTTTTGTCATTTTGCACCTTTCCTGATGCCGCTTTGCTGCCCTGTTTGTCAACGAAATCAATATGGCTTGAACAGTTTTTGTAGAGTCACTCAAAGAACATTTCTGCCAAATTATCTTGGAATCTGACAAATGGATTATGGAGAGAGATGTTTTTAAAGTTTGGGCATTTTTCTCAATTTCTGATGCCGCAGCAACCAAAGTTCTACACAGAATGTAAGACTTTGAACAATTTTGAAAGAGGACCATCAAAAGAACATTCCTGTGAAGTTACGTTGAAATTGGTCGTGTGGAATGGTAGGAGTTGTCATTTGTAGCTAAAAGTTTAATTTATCCCTTTTGTGATGACGCGAGGTTGCTATGATTTTTTAACCAATCAATACGGCTTGAACAAATTAAGAAGAGGATCACTGAAGTAAGATTCCTATTCATTTTTCTTAATATCAGACAAGGAATTTAACAAAATTGGAATTTCCAAATTTTGTCATTTTGCCCCTTTTCTGATGCCTCCTGATTGCCATGTTTTCAAGCAAACAGTATGCCTTGAACAGTCTTTGTAGAGGGTCACCCAAGGAACATTTCTACCAAACTATATTGGAATCTGACATGCAGATTCAGAGGAGAAGACTTTTAAAGTTAGGACATTTTGCCCCCTTTCTGATGCCGCAGCAACCAAAGTTCTTAATGGAATTTAAATCTTTGAACAATTTTGAAAGAGGGCCACCAAAGGAACATTCCTGTGAAGTTTGGATGAAATTAGTCCTGTGGTGTAGGAGGAGATGACGTTTAAAGCTAAAAGTTAACGCCGGACGCCGGACGAAAAGTGATCAGAATAGCTCACCTTGAGCCTTTGGCTCTAGGTGATCTAAAAATATACTCAACTTGACATCAATGTTTTTTTCAATAAGCCTTTTTTTTTCTAACCAATAGCATCAGTCATTTTGTTGTTAACAAGATACTGAAATCATTTTTAAAATCTAAAAATAGCATTTGACTATATATTGACATTACGGTACATTTCCTATTTTACAGCCCGAGACATCACTGAGATGACATTTGGTTTTTAATTATTCAACATATTTTGCTGTATAAATTAATGACAAAGTGCCTTATGCGTACAAGAGAGAGAAAAAAAAAATTCCTTTCGAAAAAAGCGTAGTTTTGTGTTTTTACGTCATGGTAAGGCATTCGGAACAAAACATGGCACACCAAGCCGACCGATAGTAGAAAATAGCTGGAGATAAAAAACAAGAGGCCCAAGAGGGCCAGTATCGCTCCACGGCCATTAGGCAAAAATTAAATCTCCAAGCAGCCCCACCCCCTGATGGCCATGTTTTTGACCAATCAACATGGCTTGAAGGAATCTGATAGAGGGTCACCCTTGGAACATTTCTACAAAATTATTTCAAAATCAGCCTGAAACTTTCGGAGGAGAAGATTTTTTAAGTTTTAACTAAAGCCATATAAGGCAAAATAGCCCCGCCCCCTGGCGGCCATAGTTTTTGACCAATCAACATGGCTTGAAGGAATCTGATAGAGGGTCTTCCAAGGAACATTTCCACAAAATTATTTGACAATTGGCCAAACACTTTTGAAGGAGAAGATTTTTTAAGTTTTCACTATAGCCATATAAGGCAAAATAGCCCCGCCCCCTGGCGGCCATGTTTTTCGACTAATCAACTTGGCTTGTAGGAATCTGATAGAGGGTCACCCAAGGAACATTTCTACAAAATTATTTGAAAATCAGCCTGACATTTTCGGAGTAGAAGATTTTCACTTTAGCCATATAAGGCAAAATAGCCCCGCCCTCTGGCGGCCATGTTTTTTGGCCAATCAACATGGCTTGAAGGAATCTGATAGAGGGTCTCCCAAGGAACATTTCTACAAAAAAAATTGAAAATTGGCCAAACACTTTCGGAGGAGAAGATTTTTTAAGTTTTCACTATAGCCATATAAGGCAAAATAACCCCACCCCCTGGCAGCCATAGTTTTCGACCAATCAACATGGCTTGAAGGAATCTGATAGAGGGTCTTCCAGGGAACATTTCCACAACATTATTTGACAATTGGCCAAACTCTTTTGAAGGAGAAGATTTTTTAAGTTTTCACTATAGCCATATAAGGCAAAATAGCCCCGCCCCGCCCCCTGGCGGCCATGTTTTTCAACTAATCAACTTGGCTTGTATGAATCTGATAGAGGGTCACCCAAGGAACATTTCTACAAAATTATTTGAAAATCAGCCTGAAACTTTCGGAGGAGAAGATTTTTTAAGTTTTAACTAAAGCCATATAAGGCAAAATAGCCCCGCCCCCTGGCTGCCATTGTTTTTGACCAATCAACATGGCTTGAAGGAATCTGATAGAGGGTCTTCCAAGGAACATTTCAACAAAATTATTTGACAATTGGCCAAACACTTTTGAAGGAGAAGATTTTTTAAGTTTTCACTATAGCCATATAAGGCAAAATAGCCCCGCCCCCTGGCGGCCATGTTTTTCGACTAATCAACTTGGCTTGTAGGAATCTGATAGAGGGTCACCCAAGAAACATTTCTACAAAATTATTTGAAAATCAGCCTGACGTTTTCGGAGTAGCAGATTTTCACTTTAGTCATATAAGGCAAAATAGCCCCGCCCTCTGGCGGCCATGTTTTTTGGCCAATCAACATGGCTTGAAGGAATCTGATAGAGGGTCTCCCAAGGAACATTTCTACAAAAAAAATTGAAAATTGGCCAAACACTTTCGGAGGAGAAGATTTTTTAAGTTTTCACTATAGCCATATAAGGCAAAATAACCCCGCCCCCTGGCAGCCATAGTTTTCGACCAATCAACATGGCTTGAAGGAATCTGATAGAGGGTCTTCCAGGGAACATTTCCACAACATTATTTGACAAATGGCCAAACTCTTTTGAAGGAGAAGATTTTTTAAGTTTTCACTATAGCCATATAAGGCAAAATAGCCCCGCCCCGCCCCCTGGCGGCCATGTTTTTCAACTAATCAACTTGGCTTGTATGAATCTGATAGAGGGTCACCCAAGGAACATTTCTACAAAATTATTTGAAAATTGGCTTAACATTTTCAGAGTAGAAGATTTTTTTAAGTTTTCACTTTAGCCATATAAGGCAAAATAGCCCCGCCCTCTGGCGGCCATGTTTTTCGACCAATCAACATGGCTTGAAGGAATCTGATAGAGGGTCTCCCAAGGAACATTTCTACAAAAAAAATTGAAAATTGGCCAAACACTTTCGGAGGAGAAGATTTTTTAAGTTTTCACTATAGCCATATAAGGCAAAATAACCCCGACCCCTGGCAGCCATGTTTTTCGACAAATCAACATTTCTTGAAGGAATCTGATAGAGGGTCACCCAAGGAATATTTCTACAAAATTATTTGAAAATCGGCCCGACACTTTCGGAGAAGAAGATTTTTTAAGTTTTCACTATTTTTTTCTTTTGGTTGCCATGGAAACAAGAATTCTGGATGGATAAAAAAAAATTGAAGGAATTTAGGAAAGGACATTGAGAGGATGCTTCCTATGAAGTTTCAACCAAATTGGCCAAGTGGTTAGGGAGGAGAAGTCGTTTAAAGGAAAAGTTAACGCATGCACGCACGACGGACAATTCGCCATGACATTTATAAGCTCGCCAGTGGAGCTAAAAATCAGCGCGCAAATCCTGAATACAGAATACTTACCATGTTTTATAGCTGTAAAATAAGTAATATATAATTGCCCTATGATAATAGTGCATTCAAATGATATGACACTTCTTAAAAATGGAAAAAACATCTGATTTACGAGTTTTTACTCAGCCCTATATCTCGCTAATAATTCCATTAACTCTAATTCAATTTGGTACATAAATTGCTTTGATAACCTTCATTTAACTTGCCCCCAGTCACTGCGTTACGGTCATGGTCGAGTGCTCTTAGGCAAGGCACATTTCCTTGCCTGGTTTATTTACCCAGGGATCATGAATAAGAGAACTTTTGCAGTGATATAACTGAAATAATGTTGAAATGGCAAAAAAACACACTTAAATTCCCCTAAGCACCAGCAATGCTGAAAAAAGTAAATGATTTTATCAATTGCTCACCAAATGCAATGTCCTATTCTCATCAGGTTCTGTCACTTCAAGACACCAAGTTGAAACTATTTTGTCAATAAGGTCATTTTTGTTCAAAACCAGCTTTGTAAAAAACTCAGCCCTTCATCTGGCATAAATTTCATTATCTAGAAAGAAACATTATACAAATAATAATGAAAGCTCATAATACAATGTTACTGACTTAGAACTGTCTTGGTTACAAAAGAATGAGATATATGCTAAAAACAATAGATGTATGATAATTAACCCTTAACCCTTTCCCTCATGCAGAGGCCTCTGCAGCAAACGACTTTTGAAAATGAAAAATTTCTCCTTTTGCCACAATGTTTTCAGCTTTAAATATTCAATAGAAATACCAACATTGAAAAAGATTTATTTAAATTTTCCCTAATTTTCTTTTTAAATTGACTCATATATTTGTTAATAAATTTAACATTGTGTTTATAACATAACTTACTGGGGTTGGAAATGATTTTGGGGTTTAATGTTGTTATCAACAATTTTTCAGTCATATCAACATGGCCAGTTCACCTACACATGTGTTTCTTGGCTTTCTCATATCAGAACTCCATAACTCTTTTGAAGCAACAGGTTGCTTTTCCATATAGACCGAGATCATTAGTTGAAGACAAATGATGCATGTCACATTGACTTTTGTAAAATGTCAGAAAGAATGTTGGCCAAGCTAGGGTTCAAACTCAGAACCCCTGCATTGCTAGCCTGCATAGCTACCGGGGCTCAGCTGTGTTCCAAATGAAAGCACTGAAAGAAAGTTTGATAGGTAGCCAGGCCATTTCAATGACTTTTGTTGGTGGCTGATAAAAATGACTTTTGTAACGTTAAAGTAAATGAAGCAATATTCAACGTCAATAAGTTCTCCTTTTTACCATTATATTTTCAACTTTATTCAAAAATAATCATTCACTTACAGAGATTTTCCATATATTTGCGTCCATATTTTTTTAGCTGCAATTTTTGTTGTAATTGTGGAAAAAGGTTTTAATTTTATAATGTGGTAAATGCACATGATTAATGACAGAAGACCAAGCAATCTATTTGAGATATAAGGAGGGGGATTGTGCTTATTCTCACACACTGTTTTGAATATTCCCCTCTAAATGTATATGGAAGGGGGATTTTTTTTACAAAGACAAAGAAGAAAAAATGCTTCAATTTGTTAATAAAATCAATTTCCAAATATAATTCCCCCCTTGTTTTCCAATCCTTGATTGGACACTGAGCCCAAATAAAAGAATCTAGCAACTTATTTATTTTATTTGACCCCTTTACGACATCTAGACACTTTCTGATGCGACTGCAGCAGATGATTTTGAAAACATTGTGGCAAAAAGAGGAATTGCTCATAATGAGCAATTTATCCTTTTGCCACATTATTTTCAACTCTTTTAAATTATCATAGCCTCAGGTTTACCATATTCTTAACCAGAATGATGTTTTCTAAGCCGTCTGCTGCGGATTAGTCATTATGTGGGAAAGGGTTAAAAGTGTTAGGTAGAAACTGAAAACTGAAAGAATTATATTATTGATAAAGGAGCAATCTCTTCTTTTTGTAAGGGTTTGCTTCTTTTGCTGCAATGTTTTTAACAGACAAAATTATGAACAGGACAGAAATTCACACAGCTAGGACTTCCTGTTTCAAACAGCACGTACTGCAACCAAGACTTAGTGTAAACAAGACATTTCACAACACAAGTAGATTTTTGTCAAACATCATTAACATCAATTTATAGAGCCTTGAAAGCATTGAGTTTTGTTAAATACAATACTGTTACTGTATGTCTGAACTGATTATATAACCGATGTCAAATCGTTGAGGCAAAGGGATTGTAACAGATAATCCATTGGTAAAACTGGTATTGATTGCCCATCAATAGAATTTAGGTGATTTTATTATTGGTAAATATAAACATGCGAGTCTTTGGAAACTGAATAGAACATGCTCACTGTCAAACACCTTCTCCAGATGAACAATTTGAAGCTTGAGAATTTCAGTCCCTGCAGTCTTGTTGCAGTGTAAAAGGCTTGCACCTTCCTTATGACGCTGGATGATTATTTTGGCAGTAAATTTAAATACAGGCATGCTGACGAGAACCTAAAGCACCAAGTAAATGGTCAGGTTAAGCTTTAGATTGACTGATTGAGATTTAACGCCGTTTGCCAAATAATTTCAGTTATCACAGGGGTAAGTTGACCTCTCCATGTATTTCCTAACCTTTTCACACCAATCTTTCCAAATAACTGACTGCTTTTCCACATAAACTGTCAGTCTACTGGTGGAAGAAGGATGACGCTTGTAGCATTGACTTTGATCAAAGGCAGGCAAAAATACTGGTCAAGCTTGGCTTCGAGGTCACTACAGCCTACTGGAATCAGTCAACTTCGTATTCATTTAAAATCAACTGTATATAATATTTTTGCATGGCCTATTCCCATCTATCTTTGTGCTTCTTATTCGCATTTTCGGCTTTAAAATCAGGAAAAAAGTCATGACCAGAACAAAGAAAATGATCAACTATGAGATAAATATCTTACCTTTGATTTTTAAAATATCCAGAGATTCATAAACACTTCCCAAACTCTCCAAATATTTTGTTGACTACTGTACAAAACAGTGAAAAGTGTAGTCGCCATTTTCCTATGAAATGTGCTTTTTTTCAATTTGGGCCAGGTCGCTTATATCCTAGCTAAAAATAAATGCAATGAATAATACGTCACACATGATCATGTGACTGTCTCAGTGAAGAAATGGGGGAAAAGTGAATAGTTAATCTTTCAAAGGAATCAGACAATTAAATGTTAATTTTGAAACAAGTATTTGTGATAACACGATATTTGTAGAACTGTTTATACACAAAATATCATTGCATGAATACATGTATCAAAATAATTGCAAGTTTATGTCTAAATATCTGTTTTTGCCCAATATTGTGTTGCAACATTGACTTTCTTCATAATGTTTATTCTTCTGGCTCATGTTTTTATAGAAAAATAATTTTGATCATAATTTTGCTGCCAGATTGCAGACGATGTAAGTTATATTTGAACCACAACATACTCGCCTATTGAAGACTTGATTGTTTTTAGTCCTACATTAAAAGACATCACATTATATGCGCTCATTTTGTTTATATTCTGCAGAATAAGGTTGCCAAATAAATGACAGATGATAAAATGAGCAAGCCAAAGTCTAAATTATTTGGACTAGATTTTGTGTTTATGCTGCTTTCAACAAATTTCCAGTTAAATATCACGGAGTTGCCTGGGTTAGGTACCAGTACATCTTGTACATTTATCCAGAGACCTAAATATAATCATTTGTAATGCTAAGCGTCAAGGAGGGCAGCCATTACCATGTTTAAAGTCAAGACTATTGAAAGAAGCAGGCTTGTTTGATAGTCCTTCAAAGAAAGAAGTCGCATATGTTTTTTTTCATTTTTTATTATCCAGCATATGCCTGCCATATAAATAACAGATGATAAAACGAGCAAGCGAAAGTCTAAATTATCAAGATTTCCGAATCATGGAATGACTGCATTTTCAATTAGAATAGTGGCAGTTAAATGCACTTTAAATTGCTCTAAATTCAATTATGTTTGGATGATTAGGAAATTCATCACATGAATATTCGTTTAATGTGTGCTAAAATAATATATTAATAATATAATAAATAAAAGTCGGTCCATAACCTTTTAAGCTTTACGTTGAAACGGCCGCCATCTTGGACAAGTATAAAACCACCGTTATTTCAAATTCGAATTCTAGACGTTGCGTCAGAAATGAAGATCTACGTTCTCGGTTTGGCATAGAGTGAAAATATGCGAATTCTTTATTTATCGACAAAAAAGAATGAATTTATCAGGATTTATTCAAATGAAATAAATTAAGTTGATAATGTTACAAAAGTAGTTATATATAGTCATTTTTATGAAATAAATCCAATTTAAGGTGGTCTCCTTAATGCCTATTTTTATACCTATTGAAATATATACAGTACTCATTTTATAAAGTCATTTTTTTTATCACAATAGTATGTGATGTAGAAATTTAATGTTAGTAACTTAGAAAATCGTTAATGTACTTCACATTGAAAGTAATTTTGAAATGTGAAATGTATCTGTTGTTTGATTTTTGTCCTTGTAAAATATTAAGGAGACCGGGTTTGGTCTCCTTAATCCACCGGTCTCCTTAATGCCTATTTTTAGATACGCATGGTCTCCTTAATGCATATTCCATATATATATATATATATATGTATATATATGTGTATGTGTATATATATATGTGTGTATGTGTATATATATATATATATATGTGTGTAATCATTTCAAACGCCAATATCAGTGTTATGTTTGTTGGTATATATATCTGAATATGTGTGACAAGCGTGCGGTACGCTGACGGATGTTGTATTATTTGTTATACA
Source organism: Serripes groenlandicus (assembly GCA_031761405.1). Taxonomy (NCBI): domain Eukaryota; kingdom Metazoa; phylum Mollusca; class Bivalvia; order Cardiida; family Cardiidae; genus Serripes; species Serripes groenlandicus. The sequence goes on from JASEVX010000004.1 coordinate 89,105,885, forward strand.
TGTTGTTATGGGTCGATGGCCTTAAATCAATAAACTATTTGTCATTGTCATTGTCATTGTGTACAGTAGTTAGACATCCATAAGAGCTCGGTTCCTTTCGAAAAGCAGCCAGATCCGCCCATGCATGACTGGATTATGGCCCTTGAAATGGTCAAAATTGCTATAAAAGAGCTTGTTAACACGATAGTCTTCACTTTTGATTGTATCTCAACCAAACTTATACAGTAGTTAGATATCCATGAGAGCTCAGTTCCTTTCGTCAACCAGCCAGATCCGCCCATGCAAGACTGGATTATGGCCCTTGAAATTGTCCAAATTGTTATAATTGAGCATGTGAACACAATAGAGGCTCCATTTACTATCTGATCTTCACCAAACTTAGATAGTAGTTAAATATTGATGAGAGCTTGGTTCCTTTTGAAAATCAGCCAGATCCGCCCATGCAAGACTGGATTATGGCCCATGAAATTGTAAAAATTGCTATAATACAGCTTGTGAACACAAAAGAGCCTCCATTTACTATCCGATCTTCACCATACATACATGCTCTGGATTGAAAATGACCAAAGAACCATACCAGTAGAGCATAGGCCCTCATGGGCCTCTTGTTATGAAAGTGTTTGTCTGATTTTAAGAAAATATAATACGAATCTTACTGTAATGATCCTCTATTTAATTTGTTTAAGCCGTTTTGATTGGTTACACAATCATATCAACCAGGTGTCATCACAAAAAGGGTAAACTGAACTTTTAGCTACAAATGACAACCAACTCCTACCATTCCAATAGACCAATTTCCACAAAACATCACAAGAATGTTCCTTTGGTGGTCCCCTTTCAAAATTGTTCAAAGATTTAAATTCCATTGAGAACTTTGGTTGCTGCGGCATCAGAAAGTGAGAAAAATACCAAAATTTTAAAATCCTTTTCCTCCATAATCTACTTGTGCGATTGCAAGATAATTTGGTAGAAATGTTTCTTAAGTGACCCTCTAAATAAACTGTTGAAGCCATATTGATTTCGTTGAAAAACAGGGCAGCAAGGCGGCATCAGGAAAGGTGCAAAATGACAAAAACTTTATAATTCCATTCTTATTAAAGTTCTTGTTAGATTTCAAGATATAAATGGCCTTTACTGATAAGCTGTTTCTTGAGAAGTGTCCACTCCTTTCAGTTTCATTTGCACTCCCTGATAAAAATTTCCAGATATTTGCAGTTAAATATTTGCTACTAATTTACTATCAATTAGGTGATCGATTTAGGGCCATCTTGGCCCTCTTGTCAATTAGATCAGATTTATTGTATGTGGGAGAGGGTTAAATGTTGAAAATTATTTAATTGATTGAAAAACATGGCCGCTAGACAGGCATCAAACAGGGGATTAAATAACAAACATTAAAAAAAGTGAAAAACATGGACACCAGGATGCATCGGAAAGCGGATAACATTACACAATTTTGAAATTCTTCATCTCTGAAAATACCTGTCTAATTTCAAAATAATTTGGTAAAAATTAACCTGATATGCCTCTTCAAAATAGTTCAAGCCACTTTAGCGTGTTGAAAACATAGATGCAAGGTGGAATCAGAAAATGAGTAAATTGACAAAACTTTCAGTCTTGTCTAATTTCATGGTAATTTGGCAGAAAAGCTACTAAGTTGACCCTCTGCCAACATACACAAACTGTGTTCAAATTAGTTTGGTAAGTAAAAAACATGGCCATTAGTAAATAGGACATGTTGCACTTATATGTCAGATTCAATCTAAGAGGGAAAGCGTTAAATTGCATTGATCTGAATAATTATACCCCCAAAAAACAAAGTTTTGGGCGGATATATACATGTAGGAGTCACTGTGTCGGTCGGTCGGAAGTCATATTTCGTCCGGCGTATTTCTTACAAACCACTGGGTGGAATTCAATAAAATTTTACATGAAGCTTCTATCCCAAGAGGAGATGTGCATACCCTAAAGGTCTTACAATTGCATGTTATTTTACAGAGTTATGGCCCTTTTACGTCTGTCTGTCTGTCAGTCCCACCTAACCTTGTCCGGCCCACATCTTTACCATGCATCATAAGATTTGAAAGAAACTTGGCACAAACGTTCACCATGATGAGGCGGCGTGTCGGGCACAAGACCCAGGCCTTTACCTCAAATGTCAAGGTCACACTTAGAGGTGAAAGGTCAAAATGAGTACTATTTGATAGAACTGTACCTTGTCCGGCCTGCATTTCAACCATGCATCATAGGATTTCAAAGAAACTTGGCACAAACGTTCACCATGACGAGGCGGCGTGTCGCGCACAAGACCCAGGCCTGTACCTCAAATGTCAAGGTCACACTTACATGTCAAAGGTTGAAATGGGTACTAACGTTCACCATGATGAGGCGGCGTGTCGGGCACAAGACCCAGGCCTTTACCTCAAATGTCAAGGTCATACTTAGAGGTGAAAGGTCAAAATGAGTACTATTTGATAGAACTGTACCTTGTCCGGCCTGCATTTCAACCATGCATCATAGGATTTCAAAGAAACTTGGCACAAACGTTCACCATGACGAGGCGGCGTGTTGCGCACAAGACCCAGGCCTGTACCTCAAATGTCAAGGTCACACTTACATGTCAAAGGTTGAAATGGGTACTATTTGAAAGGACTACCTTGTCTGGCCCACAATTCAACCATGCATCATAGGATTTCAAAGAAACTTGACACAAATGTTCACCATGATGAGAAGGCGTGTCACCCACAAGACCCAGGCCTGTACCTCAAAGGTCAAGGTCACACTTGGAGTTCAAACGTCAAAATGAGTACTGTTTGATAGGACTATCTTGTCCGACCCAATTCTCAACCATGCACCTTAGGATTCTCAAGTTACTGGACACACATGGTCACCATGTTGAGGTGGCTTGTACCTCAAAGAAGACGGTCACACTCAGAGGTCAAAGGTCTAAATGAGTACTGTTTGATAGGACTACCTTGTCCGCTCCGCATCTCAACCATGCATCATAGGATTCTCAAATTACTGGGCACACATGTTTACTATGATGAGGTGGCTTGTACCTCAAAGGTCAAAATGAGTACTGTTTGATAGGACTACCTCTCGGTCGGAAGCCATATTTTGTCCGGCCTATTTCTTACAAACCACTGGGAGGAATTCAATAAAATTGTAAATAAAGTTCTATACCAAGAGGACATGTGCATATCATAAAGGTCTGACAATTGCATGTTATTTTACAGAGTTATGGCCCTTTTGTTGGTCGGTCGGAAGCCATATTTTGAGTCAAGGTGCTGTTTTTAGCTAACCTGAGCTTTGCTCAAGGTGAGTTATTGTGATCGCCTTTTGTCCGGCGTCCGGCGTGCGTCATGCGTCAACTTCTTCTCCTCAGTAACCAGTGGGTCAATTGGGATGAAACTTCACAGAAAGCATCCTCTCATTGACCTAACCAGATTCCTTCAGATTTTTGGGATCCATGCAGAATTCTGTTCCTTGGATGACCCTCTATCAGATTCCTTCAAGCCATGTTGATTGGTCGAAAAACATGGCCGCCAGGGGAGGGCGGGGCTATTTTGCCTTATATGGCTATAGTGAAAACTTAAAAAATCTTCTTCTCCGAAAGTGTCACGCTGATTTTCGAATAATTTTGTAGAAATGTTCTTTGGATGACCCTCTATCAGATTCCTTCAAGCCATGTTGATTGGTCGAAAAACATGGCCGCCAGGGGGGCGGGGCTATTTTGCATTATATGGCTATAGTGAAAACTTAAAAAATCTTCTCCTCCGAAAGTGTCTGGCCGATTTTCAAATAATTTTGTAGAAATGTTCCTTGGATGACCCTCTATCAGATTCCTTCAAGCCGTGTTGATTGGTCGAAAAACATGGCCGCCAGGGGGGGGGGGGGGGGGGCTATTTACTCTTATATGGCTATAGTGAAAACTTAAACAATCTTCTCTTCCAAAAGTGTCAGGCCGATTTTCGAATAATGTTGTAGAAATGTTCCTTGGATGACCCTCTATCAGATTTCTTCAAGCCACGTTGATTGGTCGAAAAACATGGCCGCCAGGGGGGCGGGGCTATTTTGGCTTATATGGCTATAGTGAAAACTTAAAAAATCTTCTCCTCCGAAAGTGTCAGGCCGATTTTCAAATAATTTTGTAGAAATGTTTCTTAAGTGATCCACTATCAGATTCCTTCAAGCCATGTTGATTGGTTGAAAAACATGGCCGCCAGGGTGCGGGGCTATTTTGCCTCATATGGCTATAGTGAAAACTTAAAAAATCTTCTCCTCCAAAAGTGTCAGGCCGATTTTCAAATAATTTTGTAGAAATGTTCCTAGGGTTACCTTCTATCAATATATGAAATATGATGTGACGTCATTGAAATATAAATTCATGTCATTCAAAATAAGGTAGTGGGGCGTTCTGTTCTAGGTACGTATAACACATGAGCCCGTCCGTCTGACGGTGTACAGGATGGCGTTTGAGAACATTGCAGATTCAGGTCAGCCTGTGAAGTCTAAATCAAGGTAAACACTGTTTACATATTTCTTACACAAGCGTGTCAGAAGCTTCCTGCAACCTGTGTAGATTATGATACGACTGAGCAGGTCGACTGTGGATTGGTATATATTTAGCCAACATTGCTACAATGCCTTTAAAGTAGTTACAGCTCCTTAATTAGTTTTAATGTTGTGTTGAAACTGGCATCTCTTCAAGTGTGATATCGAAGTGTTTGTGTGGATATAATGACGACTGATTTGTTTCAGGTGTCTGGGTAAATATATCCTTAGTACTGTTGAATCATCCAGGAAAGGCAGTGATAAAACAAAATAATGCTGAAAGCGGTATCAAGCACTGCTCATATATAGTCGGGTTTAAAGGAATCAATATTTACTGTTTATAATTAATAAAACAACAATATTCAATACGTTCCGTTTCTGAACTAATTAAAAAACGAAGTATTCAATAGCATATAGATTTTTAGTTTTATCCTACATACATCCATTCATTTCATGTTCTAAAATCTTTATTTGACATTTAAACCCTATGTTGTGAGTACTCAAAAGAATCGTCTCGGTGAGACGATTCTTTTAAGTACCCACAACATAGGATTTTGTTGAGTAATAAGAGAAATGTTGTTGGGAAAAGACCTGGTCACTCCCTCTTATCTAGTCCTCTGATATAGATTTTTAGTTTTATCCTACATACACAATTTAGTAAGCTCACATATGAGCCGTCCAGCGAGAAACCAACATTATGGTCTCTGCGTAATGTATCGACCTAGATCAGTATGCGCAGGGTTATCCGGTCCGACACATTCCGCCCCAGAGGTATAGAGTAATGATTCTTGGAACAGAAAATCCACAGGAGGCCAAAAGTGTCTATCCGAGTTAGCCCGCGCGGCATGCTTAGGCTGATCCGAGTCGATACTTTACGCAGAGGCCATACTGTTGGTTTTCTCGCGGGACGCCTCACATATATGTTTTGCTTAGTCTCTTGTCACACCGACTGGGATATTGGGATATTCAGAACGTAAATTGTTCACGAGCCGTATTCCTCATTTTGTCAGACTTGTAGCAGATACCATCCAAACAATAGATCAATAGATCAATAGCAAAGACGCATGATTACTGATTAGCGAACGTTCTGAACTATTTCACTGCCGAATTTCGAAATTTAATGTCTAAGTGGCAAACAATGCATATTTCAGGAGAAACAGCTCGTTATGAGCTGACTCACTTGAATCTCGAGGGCTTGGTCTGACACAGTTGCAACTAAAATCGGTATTTTTTTACCAAGTTTAATCACCTCACCATAAAGTCTTTATAAGCTTTTCTTGGTAAACAATGGAAATGTAGGTGCCATTGCTCGTTCCAAGCAATGGTACATAAATTTGTATTGTTTACAAAGGGGTCAAAGTTGCCCCTAAACCAGGGTTTACAAAATAGGTTTTAAGTTACAACCGTTTCACGCCAAGCCCTCGATCTGCATTTACAATACGACTACTATTAAAGTTTTACTGGCATCATCACTCCAGTATTCCAGGGATATTAAACCCTGCCCCATTTGCAGACGTTGTAACTAAAATTGGTATTTTTTTACCAAGGTTAATCCCCTCGCCATATACTCTTTATAAGCGTCAAATCATTTTTCTTAGTAAACAATGGAAATTTAGGTGCCATTGCTCGTTCTGAGCAATGGCACCTAAATTTGCATTGTTTACAAAGGGGTCAAAATTGCCCCTAAATCGGCGTTTTCTAAAATTGGTTTTTTAGTTACAACCGTTTCACGCCAAGCCCTCGACATGTGTAGCAGACGACTTTTAAATATATTGTTACAAAAAGGACAAATTGCTCATTATTAGCAATTTCCTCTTAAGCTACTTTCATTTATAAAGAGCTTCCATATTTTTGCATAGATTATTAACGTCTGTCTGCTGCAGATTTGTTGTATGTGGACCTCGATATCCAAAGGCTGTAGACAAAACAAGAGGAAAATCCCTATATGAGAAACCAACATTATGGACTCTGCGTAATGTATCGATCCAGATCGGCCTGCGAAGTTCGCGCAGGATAATGCAGGGCCGACACATTCCGTCTCAGCGGTATAGAGTTATAGAGTAATGCTTCCTGAAACGGAACATTCACAGGAGGCTTAAATTGTCTATCCGTATTAACCTGCTTCGCATGCTTAGGCTGATGCGGGTCGATACTTTACGCGGAGTCCACACTGTTGGTTTTCTCGCGGGGCGGCTCATATCAATATATCTGCGTAATGTATCGACCAGATCAGCCTGCGCTGTCCGCGCAGACTGATCCGGCCGATACATTCCGTCTAAGGGGGGTAGATAGAGTAGTGATTCCTGAAACAGAAAATCCACAGGAGGCGAAAGTGTCTGTCCGGGTAAGCCTGCGCGGCATGCTAAGGTTGATCCGGGTCGATACTTTACGCTGAGTCCACACTGTTGGTTTTCTCGCAGGACGGTTCATATCAATATATCTGCGTAATGTATCGACCAGATCAGCCTGCGCTGTCCGCGCAGACTGATCCGGCCGATACATTCCGTCTAAGGGGGGTAGATAGAGTAGTGATTCCTGAAACAGAAAATCCACAGGAGGCGAAAAGTGTCTGTCCGGGTAAGCCTGCGCGGCATGCTAAGGTTGATCCGGGTCGATACTTTACGCAGAGTCCACACTGTTGGTTTTCTCGCAGGATGGCTCATATCAATATATCTGCGTAATGTATCGACCAGATCAGCCTGCGCTGTCCGCGCAGACTGATCCGGCCGATACATTCCGTCTAAGGGGGTTAGATAGAGTAGTGATTCCTGAAACAGAAAATCCACAGGAGGCGAAAAGTGTCTGTCCGGGTAAGCCTGCGCGGCATGCTAAGGCTGATCCGGGTCGATACTTTACGCTGAGTCCACACTGTTGGTTTTCTCGCAGGACGGCTCAATTACATATGAGACTATAATTATTGCTTACAGATGAAAATAGACAGAAAAAAATAAGAAATTTATATAATGAAAGATTTATCATTTTTTTCAAAATGATTTCAAAAGTCGTTGTATGCTGCAGATGCTTCCAAACAGGTCTGCATTGTTTTTTAAAGAGTTTATTATTTGATCGACTGTTTACTGGTTGTCATTCCTCTGTACATGTTTTATTGGTATCCCATTCCACTGTACATATTGATTGTATCGGCCGTTTACTGGTATCCCATTCCACTGTCACAATCTTCTGGAATCTCGGGGGTGACTAACTTGTATCTGTCACTAGGCTGAAATAGTATAAAGAATGCTCTCTTTAAGCGTCTAAAACCACCCATCTGAGTACAATAGTAGCAGCAGTTCTTTAGATCAAAACAGACAAGAACATTCTATTGAGTCAATAACGGTTTAACCCTTTTAAACCTACAACCAATGTGCAGATGACAGCTTTAAAGGTGTATAGGCACAAATATGGTAAAATCGCTATTATCTAGCATTAATATGTGCCGTTCCACCTGAAAATCAACATTGTGGACTCGGCGTAAAGTATCGACTTGGATCAGAATGAATGAATGAATGTATATTGTTTTATGGCGCATTGACAGCTAAGGTCATTTAGCGCGCAATTAAATTTAATTATTCATGATCCCTGGGTAAACAAACCAGTACTAGGCTAGAAAATGTGCCTTGCCCAAGGGCACTCCACCATGACCGGAGTGCCGCGACAGGGGATCGAACCCGGGACACCCGGTTTCAAAATCCCCGACGCTAACCACTCGACCATAGCGGATTCCCGACTTGGATCAGACAAAGCATACCGCGCAGGTTAACCCAGACAGATACTTTCCGCCTCCTATGGATTTTCTGTTTCAGGAATCATTACTCTATACCTCTATCCCCATGAGATGGAATGTGTCGGCCCGGATTAGCCTGCGCGGATTGCGCAGGCTGATCTAGGTCGATACAATACGAGTCCATAATGTTGGTTTTCTCGTGGAACTGCTCATATTGAAAATAGTTGAACACATAGTGGCAAAAAGGGGAAATTGCTCATAATGAACGATTTCTTCTTCTGTCACAATGATTTGAAAAGTATTTTTCTGTAGATGCGTCAACATTAAACTGCAGGTGGAAAGGATTAATCAATCTAGTCTAGTCTTATGGAAAAGTTCAGTGAAATTATTTCAAACTCATACTAGACGTCACTTAAAAAATTCGTATATTGATGATCTAAGGAATATATAATATAAGTTTCGCATTAAAAAAATTAACGTTTGATGACAGCAGTTTAGATTCGTCTTCTCTGACACCCCTTCGAACACCCCCTCTATTACTCGAACACCCCTCGATAAATCGAACACCCCCTCGATTACTCAAACATCCCCTAGATAACTCAAACACCCCTCGATAACTCGAAGACCCCTCGATAACTCGAACACCCACTCGATTACTCGAACATCCCCTCGATAAGTCGAAAACCCCTCGATAACTCGAACGCCCCGTCGATTTTGGAACACCATTCGATAACTCGAATACCCCTCGATAACTCGAACACCATCCGATAACTGCGAACATCCCCTCGGTAACTCGACGATTACTCGACCTCCGATAACTCGAACACCCCCTCGATAACTCGAACTCCACTCGATTACTCGAACAACCCTTGATTACTCAAATAACCCTTCACACTAACTCGAACACCCCTCGATAACCTGAATACCCCTCGATAACTCGAACATTCCCTCGATTACTCGAACACCCCTCGACAACTCGAGCAGCCCTCGATTACTTGAACACCCCTCGATTACTCGAACTACCCCAATAACTAGAACCCCCTCGATAACTCGAACACCCACTCGATTACTCGAACATCCCCTCGATAAGTCGAAAACCCCTCGATAACTCGAACGCCCCGTCGATTATTGGAACACCATTCGATAACTCGAATACCCCTCGATAACTCGAACACCATCCGATAACTGCGAACATCCCCTCGGTAACTCGACGATTACTCGACCTCCGATAACTCGAACACCCCCTCGATAACTCGAACTCCACTCGATTACTCGAACAACCCTTGATTACTCAAATAACCCTTCACAATAACTCGAACACCCCTTGATAACCTGAATACCCCTCGATAACTCGAACATTCCCTCGATTACTCGAACACCCCTCGACAACTCGAGATAATCCTTTTTTGACCGTTAAACTTTATGTTGTGGGTACTCAAAAGAATCGTCTCAGTGAGACGATTCTTTTGCGTACCCTCACCATAGGGTTTTGCTGGATAGTAAGAATAAGAGAAGAGATATTATGGGGGAAATGTATACACCTTATTATCTGGACCTCTTCACCCTACCTTTTCAGTTGTCATAACGTCGCGTATAAAGAACCTGAAGTCTGTCAGAATATCGTTGAGTTCTTTGTCGGAATCGCGCCGACGTTGGTCGTGTGGTATCTTTGATTCTGGATAAAATACACAAAACAATGGATTATACACGAAACAGTTATACCCTGAATACAACATGTTGGCCGATATATTGTTCATAAACAAAGTGCTTGTTATAGGTAATTAATTTCAATGTATAAGCAATACGTTACTTATGACACTGTCTATTTGTCACAAGTGAGCATATGTTCAGAGTTTTATACCATTGTTTCATTATCAAATTGTATCTGGTGGATTATTAATATAAACATAATTGGATCAGCCAGTGTTTTGTATCCGATTATATTGCAATAACGATTGTCATTCAAATTAGCTACGTATGTTTGTTTGTCTAGGTGGTATTTTACGCTGCTTCAACAGTATTTCACTTATATCAAGGTGTTTTCTTGTTAATTTTCAAATACGGCTTGTAAGTTACCTTGACACATACGCATCCGTCTTAATTCTATCCTGAGTTCAGAGAAGGGAATCTAAGTTATTATCATTTTTAAAGTATTTGGTATGATCTGATCCAATTAGCTACGTAAGACGAAACTAGACTTTCAGAGGTTCTGAAATAATTGACGATTCAGATAAGATTGTAGATCATTAATTCTTACTATGGTGGTAACCAAATAACATGGATGGTCAGATAATATGAGCCGTTCCACGAGAAAATAAAAATTATGGTCTCTGCGTAATGTATCGACCAAGACCAGAATGCGCAGTCCGCACATGCTAATCCGGGCCGACACATTCCGTCTCAGGGGTATAGAGGTATAGAGTAATGATTCAGGAAACAGAAAATCCACAGGAGGCGAAAAGAGTCTGTCCGGGTAAGCATGCGCGGACTGCGTAGGCTGATCTGGGTAAATACTTTGTACACAATGTTGGTTTTCTCGCGAGACGGCGCATATAGTTCTTATCACACATTGACATATGCCATTTTGGCTTGACGCGACCTTTATAACGATGGACCGGTCGTAACGTTATCATACAATTGGAGTCAAAATATAAGGGTCGAGAGATTCGAAACTCATTGATATAATCTGAAGAGGTCAGTCATATCGTATCACCATCGTGTGACTCGGGTCATCTATGAGTAGGTCACGAAACAAGGTCTACGTAAGAGTTTTATTTATGAATCATTTTTTTCACGTAATAAGACCGAAATCTGGTAGTTGCTATAAAACTAGTCTTCAGAAGGAATTGGGCGTACATAATAGCTTTAAAACCAAGGGACAGCTCAGGTAAGGTTGTGATCTATTGGAGTTTTTACGACACATTCAGAAGCATTTTCGACACACATGCAGACGAACATAGAAAGCATCAATGCAAATGGAGAAAGTCAAAACTTGCACCCTCTCATTTTGCATCAATCCTTTCAACCGTCTATCCAATACTGAATCTTACAATTCTAGAGATTTACCACATTTTTTGCAAAAACGATTTCAAGATTTCTTTGTTGTTATATGGCAAATACATTTTGCAAAACGTTAATTTTATAATAACCCGAACCCCCACCCCCAAGGTATTACTTACTTCTTCCAATAGAATCACCAATGAATCCAAAATATTTCTTTATTGTTTCGATAATTACTTCAACGATGCTAGTCGCATGTAAATCCTTGGACTGTTGCCTGACGTCGGATATACTGAAGTTCAGGATAGCCGCTGCTAGTGTCGCCAATGTTAACAGTACAAATAATACATACAGGAAGTAGTAGAACTCCGCATAGCCAGGATTCGATGTAATGATATCGGCTATTCTGTTCTTGCCAATCACGGCCTCCGTCAGCGTTCCATAGGTCTCGAACAAATCCCTGTATTTTGACACGTTCTTTCCAAAGAGAAGGTACCCGAGTGAGACGAAAGCCATGTAGGTGATACTGAACACAATCAGGAACCCGCCCAGATCTTTAGCCGAGTTTGATATCACGGCAGCCATTTCGTTAATCTTTCCACTGTAACCGAGGATACGCGATACTCGTATAGACAGAATAAACACCAATACACCGTGGGACGTGTTCACTACAAAGTCATAAAACGCCAAATTTTCAAAACCAACGTACGCGTTCTGGTCGTTGTTGAACACTTCTATCGTCCTCTTGATAATAAATATTTTGTATATAAATATAGTAACTGTGATATACGCCATGATCAGTGCCAGAACATCCAACCAATTCCACACGGATTTAGAAAACGTTTTGGGGTCCGTACATACATCGTATAGGATATACACAGTAGCAGCAATTACAAGGAGGAAAAACGCAAACTCGAGGAATAGGATTAAATTCCCGTTTGGTCCTGTGTTCAGATACAATCTGAATACTTGAATGTCAACATACGGCAGTAGCCCACCAACCTCCGTCACCTCCGTCACAAACTTACAATACGCAAACAGATTCGAGTTGGCGTTATAGACGGTGAACTCCAAAATAACAGCACGCGTTTGTCTGTCGTACCAACTGAATTGTACAAGTTCGTTGAATATGATCTGGGAAATGTCTTTGTTGACATCGAGCTTCATGAAATACCCGCCAGCGTTATAGGAGTCGTACTCGGCCACAGTCGTAAAACCCCAGACGTCATTGGGTGACGTGTATAACCATGCAGCAGACGAGAAATAGTCCGACTTTTCCGAAACAGGACACGGTTGTGCGTTCCATCCGAGACAGTAATCTGATGTGTCTTCTGAGTGCTTGGAATCGTATTGAGCGTAACAAGTAAGTATGTATGATGATAATGGCCCATGGCATCTTTCTGTTGAAATACATATATAAGCCTCGTTAGGCGTTTCTTTGTTTTATTGGGGTTTTACGCCCTTTACAACATTATTTCAGCTATATCACGGCGAAAGTTCAAGTATTCATGATCCCTGGGTAAACACACCTGTTCTAGGCTAGGACATGTGCACTGGCCAAAGACACTCCACCATGACCACCCCGCCGCGACAGAGGTCTGTTACGTACAGTGAAGCATAGAACGAGACAAGGGGCATTTTTATGTTATAAAATCCTTATTTGACACTCAAAAGAATCGTATCACAGAGCCGACTTTTTCGAGCATCCACAAAGGTTTCGCTTAAGTAATAACCGAGATATTGTTGGGTAAGACCCGTTTACTCCCTCTTACATGTATCTAGTTCTATTGACACACATAAGCACATATTTGCCTGAGGCTTCTATTCAGTGTTCGGTTACATGTAACAAGACGTCTCAAGTTGCATTATGGTGAACTATGTATATAAAGCCAACCTGGTGCAGGTATAGGAGAATCAATAAGAACCATTTCCACCTAACTCAATATAATTATTACACATTTAAATCAAAGTACTAGTTTTAAGTTTTATGCGGTTTTCAAAATTATTTCAGTTATATCACGGCGACAGAACCCTGGGTAAACAAACCAGTGCTAGGCGAAGAAATATGCCTTGCACAAGGACACACCACCATGACTACCGCGCCGCGACTGGGGATCAAACCCGGGACGCCCAGCTCAAAATCCCATACGCTAACCACTCGACTACGGAGGATTCCTGGTTAGGCGAACAGAAGTCTGACACGTAAAGTGATGGATCACAAAAGCATAGTTCGAGACAAGGGACATTTTTCATGTTATAAAATCCTGATTTGACACCCAAATCCTATGTTATGGGTACTCAAAAGAATCGTATCACTGAGACGATTCTCTTGAGTACCCACACCTAAGGTTTTGTATAAGTAATAACAGAGATATTGTAGGGAAAAGACCAGTTTACTCTCCATTATATAGTTCTCTAGTATTTGCCTGGGCCTTCAGTGTCCGCTAACATTTAACACAGTCAAAGATGTGACATTTGACAACGTCTCAAGTTGCACTTTGCCGAACTATGAATATAGTACATGTATATATAATATATGAATATATATATATATATATAGCCAATGGGGTGCAGGTATTGGAGAATCAATAAGAACCATTTTCGCCTAATTTAGAACAATTATTACACATTTATATCAAAGTACTATAGTGGAATACACTTCTCTATATTCAGCTTTCAATATTTCACAAACAATATCATGAACGTTTATTGTTTGATACTTGTGTTGCCAGCGAACATTTGATAACGAGTTGGATGTTAATTTACATGCTAGAACCTTCAAACATACACCTGCAGGTCCCAATCTACCTACATACAAAGTTTGAAATGGATACATCGCTCATAAATTAATCTCAAATATGGGCGTTAATTCGGTTTCCTGTTGCATGAATACCATTGGAAAGAGTTCCTTGTTGACGAGGGATAATATTCAAAACAGTACATTAGTTCAAAGTATGTTTCCAATTTGGATTATGTCGAATTGAATTGTCGAAGTTTGCCAAGTCAAGTACTTGTACACGTCATTATTACCGAGGCAGATTTCTGGAAACAGCGGAGTTGGTTCCAAATGATAAATGAGCCGTTCCACGAGTATACCATTGTGGACTCTGCGTAAAGTATCGACCCGAATCAGCCTAAGCATGCCGCGCTGGCTAACCAGGACAGACACTTTTCGCCTCCTGTGGATTTTCTGTTCCAGGAATCATTACTCATATACCTCTATACGCCTGAGACGGAATATGTCGGCCCGGATTAGCCTGCCCCGACCTTCGATTCATTACGCAATGTTGGTTTTCTCGTGGGACTGCTCGAGTCATAATAACCATTATAATACCTGGTGTAACACGAAGCTGTCTTAATCTCGCTGGACCAACACGGAAATTGACGAGGTCCTCAATATACATCTTCGTGGAGGCGTCGTAACTTGATCCGAAATAAGTGTGGGCAAAGTAGGTGTCCAGAAACCTCCCGCTAAGCCAATTAGTAAACGATTCCATATCCACTACCTGTAACGTAACACTTTTGTGATAATGTTATCTTGATACGCCCTTTTCAAAAACAACCAATTTGCAACAGACGCATTTTAGTAAAATATGCGAACTCTCTACGAAAGTATGATTTCTGTTTATCACAATGTTATAAATAGATACCAACAGGCAACATGTCGAGCCTGCTCCAAAGGTTTTGTCTCAGACATATTGCTCCCCCATGCAATTGCAACACAAACTGACAAAGAATTGACCTGGGTCCGAAACTATAAAACTCTGAAACGTTCTCTGTGCTCAGAAATGAACCACATGCTCCAAATAAGACTTCTGATTGGTTAATTTTGAGAACGAATTTGCTTCTGACCAATCAGATTATTGAGCACAATATCTGAGCACAGTTTAAACCTGTATGGTTTTGGAGCCTGATAGCAGTTAATTAAGGGCCAGATTATATAGCATAGAGTATGAACTCAGTTGTATATCAAACACTAAACACCAAATGTTTGTATTTCCATAAATTTGTTAAACACTTAGTTTAAATAAAAGTATCATATTTAATTGTTGTCTCGAAGTCACAATCAATTGTTAACCTGGGTGTTAATGTGACAGCTATCTGATAATGGTGTATATGTGTGCTCAGTTACTTGGGAATCCTATGATGCATGGTTGAGATGTGGGCTGGACAAAATACAGTCCTATCAAACGTTTCTCATTTCGACCTTTGACCTCTAAGTGTGACCTTGACCTTTGGGTCATGTTCGCCACATATCATCTCATCATGGGGAACATGTGTGCCCAGTAACTTGGGAATCCTACGATGCATGGTTTGTCATTTTGACCATTGACCTCTAAGTGTGATCTTAAACTTTAAGGTAAAGGCCTAGGTCTTGTGCGTGGCACTTCACCTCATCATGGTGAACATGTGTGCCTATAAATACTAGGATGCATGGTTGACATGTGGACCGGACAAGGTACAGTCCTATCAAACATAACTCATTTTGACATTTTACCTCTAAGTGTGACATTGACATTTGGGGTCCAGGCCTGAGTCTTGTGCGCGACACGTCACCTCATCATGGTAAACATGTGTGCCCAGTAGCTTGGGAATCCTAGAATGCATGTTTGAGATACGGGCCGGATAAGGTACATTCCTATCAAACAGTACTCATGTTTACCCTCTACCTCTAAGTGTGACCTTGACATTTGATGTATGGTTAAGATGTGGACCGGACAAGGTTCGGACGGACTCACGGAAGCACGCACGTACATACACCAAACCGCCATCGTGACAGCTATGTCGAGCTCACCGCGAGCGGGCTCGACAAAAATGGTCTGCTGCAGATGCCTCAAAATATCATAGTGCTTTAAAACCTTTGACTTAACGCACATAAAAATGTATAAATAGAGGTTAAAAAAAAAGACTCTACATGTACACTATTATACCACTCACCGAATCTTTGAAACCAAACATGTTCTCAATGTCATCTTTTAGATGGTAGGAATTGAAGTCTCTGCTCTCATAACTGATCGTGTAGACGATGAACAGGATGCCACTGAAGAAACACATTTGGTAAAACATGCGCAACAACTGATGGTTACCGATACGCTTCTTTCTGTTTCTCTTTAATTGATCTTCATCCGGGCTCTCTGGTTTTTTCAGGGTTGTGTCGAAATCTGGAAAGAATGGTTAAGAAATAACGGATACAAGCTTATATAACTGGAAACATCACTTAGACATACCATTGCGCTACTGTCGAGTCTTTAATTCTTTTAACAAGATGGTTATGGGAATATGTTACGTTCGTTCGTATAAATCCCTAAGATCTAAACTAATCTAAGTTATCAACTCTACTAAACTGTTGAGGTTTCTTGTATAAATGTTCAGCATAGTTCTAACATGCCGGAACTTCAAATCAGAATCAAAGATAAAGGTGTCTGATTTGGTCTGAGACAGTACGTATTCACTTACCAGGGCATATTCTCAGGGAAGCCGAATTGTGTCTTGTAATTTCCTTTAAGGACTCGACATCAAGTTGAGGTTCAGGCGGTTCGTATATCTTTTTGCGTGTTGCAACGTAATAAAGGAACACAATAAAGCTCTGAAATCACAAAAAAGTTTATTGTCTGGATTTGAGCTGTCCCGCGAGAAAACCAACATTATGGCCTCTGCGTAATGTATCGACCTAGATCAGCCTGCGCAGTCCGTGCAGACTGATCCGGGCCGACACATTCTTTCTAAGGGGATAGAGGTATAAAGTAATGATTCCTGAAACAGAAAATCCACAGGAGGCAAAAAGTGTATATTCGGGTAAGCATGCGCGGCAACATCCACTATGTTGGTTTTTATCGCGGGACGGTTCATTTATTGAAATGTCAGGCCGGGGTTTGATTCGTTTCTCAGCATGTCGGTTTTCGGTAAGACAAGGTTGTTTTCATTTATCTTAAGCTCGTTCGTTTTTCGAAGAAAAAAAGATCGGGCTATTGTGATACCCTTGGCGTCATCATAAAATGTTAATCTTACCGCATAACTCAAAGTGTGATACACATGTCCCTAGGAAAGATACGCATGTCTATATCAAGTCACATAACTCTGGCTTTAATAAGTATTCAGTAATGCGCCTATTTCGACTCGTTGTTTCGCGGTTTCGACCTAGGGTCGACAGTACGATAACGCGATGCGATAGTGCAAAAACGCGATGCGAAAGTCGAAAACGCGAAGCGAAAGTGCGAAAACGCGATGCGAGGAGGCAATATTAATATCGTACTTTCGCATTGCACTTTCGCATCGCGTTTTCGTACTATCGATATTAATATCGTACAATCGCATCGCGTTTTCGTACTTTCGACCCTAGGTGTTCCGTTAGGGCCATCGTTGTTTCGACCTAGGGTTGACAGTACGATAACGCGATGCGATAGTGCAAAAACGCGAAGCGATAGTACGATATTAATATCGACCCTAGGCCGAAACCACGATAACACGATGCGAAATCGCGAAAGTGCGATGCGAAAGTACGATATTAATATCGCCTTCTCGCATCGCGGTTTCGCATCGCGTTTTCGTACTATCGCATCGCGTTATCGTACTGTCGACCCTAGGTCGAAAAAGCGAAACAACGATGGCCCTAACGGAACACCGTACTCCGGGCCGCTCTTGTTTATTTATAAACCCTCGCTATGCATAATTAATTTTTCGCCGAGGACAATAGTTTACGTAGAGAGTCAGTTAAACTCGCTCATATTAATGCATTTATGTTGAATGAATACTGAAGAAAAAACATGCTCGTATGATTACGAACAGTCACCACGATTTCCTTTGTAGACATGTACAGACCTGTGCCAAGCCCCGCTCGAAATACGTTTGATGATGATACAGCTGAACGATTGAAACATTTGGAGAACGCCACAGGAAATCCGTGTTTCGGGACATTGCGACCACGGCAGAACCAGATCAACACGCACATATGTGCAATGTGGTGTGGACCTTCCCTATTAATCATCTAGTAGTACAGATATCCGGAAAGATTTAGGGGATATGTATAACCTAATTACAGCTATATAGTGTGAAATTAGATCGTAATTGGTTTCAGTTTAAAAACGTAACGAGGGCTTGGCGTGAAACGGTTGTAACTAAAAACTTATTTTGAAAACCCTGATTAAGGGGCAATTTTGACCCTTATGTAAACAATGCAAATTTAGGTGCCATTGATCAGAACGAGCAATGGCGCCTAAATTTTCAATGTTTACCAAGAAAATTATTTTAACGCTTATAAAGACTTCATGGCGAGGCAATAAACCTTGGTAACAAAATACTAATTTTAGTTACAACCGTTTCACGCTAAGCCCTCGGTAAGATGGTCCTGTTTACCAAGGCGTGACCAAGTACTATCATCCGTGTATCAGTTGCAAAGTAAAGATTATAATACATAGTTATCCCTTTCCCACATACAGACCCTTTCAGGTATTTCTTTAGCAGGCGTCTTTTGAAAAAATTGTGGCAACAGAAGAAATGAGCAAATTCTCCGTTTGGCACAATGTTTACGACCCTATTTAATAGTAAAATTTTCATATATAGAGATATTTCTTATTTCTGTCTATATGTTTTTAAAGTCGTCTGCTGCAGGTTTGCTGTATATGGATCAAGGTTAAAGAGCAGGGCCATGTATATCATCATTATCATCATTGTCATTAAATCTTTCAGCGCTAAAGGCAACATTCAGGTTTTTGCAAACAATACTGATTCAGGCGAGTCAGCTCGTAACGAGCTGTCTCACCTGAAATCAGCATTGTTTGCCATTTAGTTATCAACATTGTCCAAAATTGTATTATATGAGAAATGGAGGCGCCCGATTTTGAACATGGAAGAGTCTACTTTAAACAATTCGGCGCTGGAAAGAGTTAATTGTAATTATTCATACATTTTCAACAGTCATAATATCGACTGAACCGTCGTAATAACCGACAATTACACCTTGGGAAATAATGCACATACCTTCACAGTTTCAATGATAAGAAAAGAGCCCATAAATCCACATAGAACCGTTGTTAACCATTCCTCAGACTTGACAAGCCTCCATTTCTCGCTGACCACCACGAGGGAATACGTTGTCGTCGCCACCGAAATACCAAGAATGGTCCAGCCTATATATATACAAACATCCGGTAACCAATGAACCCCGTACTGCACCGCGTCCTCTGCAGGTGGTATAAAGCCATTGCCAAGGACTGACTTGTCAAGTTTTAAAACGGAGTTAATTTTCATATAGATCCTTCTCCATATTGATTTTATATTGACGATCCCGGTTGGTGAGTCACAGTTACGGAAGAAAAATGAAGCAATCAAAACAAAAAGGGTTGCTATAGAAACTGCAATCATTGAGGTTTCGAAATTCTCTCGCGAGAATCTGAACGGCCCAATGATGACTTGTTCCATCCCTTCATATTCATCAGGCGTTTTCAGGATCGTGATCGAGACGACCATCGTCATGTAAATAAGACCAATCAGACACGACAGACGCTGTATTCTGGTGAAATTGCTCCTGAGTGGCCGAATCAAGATGGATATCCAGAGGTGATGTTCGGCCATGATGTAGGACATGAGGTCCTTCATTGAATGGGCATTTTCAAACGGTTTAGCTGTCAGAACTCTCTCCACTTTGTGATCGGACTGATCATAGTCAAACCATTGGTCACTCATAAACACGTACCTGAATAGATCAGAATTAAAAAGTTTTAATCCGTTAGCCTGCTTCTTAACCGATGGAGGTAATTGGAAGAACTATGGACGAGCAATATTATTTTTTTCCAAGATGTTTTAAAAAGGGGGAAATGCATAAAACTTGAAATGTGTTTCCAGAATATACTTCAATTTTCTATAAACAACAATAATTTCTTCAGATTTTTTCAAAGCAGACGACTGGACACTATCACATCAGGCATTCAACCAAAAGACACTTAACTGTACGACGAGATGATGTAATGAAACATAGATCTACTTTGTTATCGAACACATATGAGCCGAATTACGAGAACACCAACACTATGGACTTTGCGTAATGTATCGACCCAGATCAGCCTGTGCAGTCCGCGCAGACTGATCCGGGCCGAAACATTTCGCCTCAGGGGGATAGAGGTATAGAGTAATGATTGCTGAAACAGAAAATCCACAGAAGGCGAATAGTGTCCGTCCCGGTAAGACTGCGCACTATGCTTAGGTTGATCCGGGTACTTAACGCAGAGTCCACAATTTTGGTTTTCTCGCGGGACGGCTCATATCTTGGTTTCAGTGGCCATTGAACGCAATGTTTTTAAACGGTTATACTCGGACAGATACATTTACAACAAAACCTCCTCACCTGGCCCCAGTCTGTAGATCAACGACTGATATTTTATTCAGAAACCAAGCGGACTCGGTGTCCCCTGTGTCATCGTGCCATATCCGTAGTGATATCAGCTCGCCCAGAGATCTACGGTTACTCATAACCATCGTCCTTACGCTGCCACGCCCAAAACCCTGAAATGTATTTGGTTATAAGAGTTTTAACCCTTTCCCTCATGTAGACGCTTTCTGACGCCTCTGCAGCAGACGGATTTTTGAAAACATAGTGACAAAAGAAGAAATTGCTCAAAACGAGGAATTTCTCCTTTTGACACAATGTTTTTCCACTTTAAGTCATAGGTTATCCATTCAAATATAGAGATTTTCCATTTTTTGACAAAATATGTTCAAAGTCGTCTGCTGCAGAATTGTCGTATGAGGGAAAGGGTTAAACAGTATTTCAGTCATATCACTGTGATAGAACACTTATTCATGTTCCCCAAAACCGACATTCGAATGTTTTAAAATAACGACGACCAATATTAGGGTAAACCTATAACTTGTTTACAGTCACTTTGTGTCCATTACGAACAAAGACAATTTTCCAAAATACTAAATGAGCCGCTACAAGAGAAAACCAACATTTTGGAGTAATAGAGTATAGACCCGGATTAGCCTTAGCATGCCGCGCAGGCTAACCCGGACAGATATGTTTCGCCTCCTGTGATTTTCTGTTTCAGGAATCATAAATCTATACCTCTATCCCAATGAGACGGAATACGTCGACCCGGATTAGCCTGCACGGACTGCGCAGGCTGATCTGGGCCGATACATTACGCAGAATCCATACTGTTTTTTTTGTTTTTTTGTTGAACGGCTCAAATTACAATTGAACCATAATCTTGGCCTCCCTTTTATTACACAGGCAATCAAACTACTTCATCCCGGACTCTGTATCAAAATTCGTAAACTGGTTTAAAACATTTGTTGATGGTTGAATAAATCTAAAATAACGCACTTTTTAACAGATATTCAGTTATATCAAGGCGACAAGGTCACCTTGCTATATATGTGTTTCCTGGCTTTATCGCACTGGTACTCAAGGCAACAATGCCCGACCGCAACTGGCTCCATTTCCGCTTACACCATTGAGTTTGTTCGTTGAAGATTGATTGATTGATTGATTGGTGATTTACACCGCTTTCAACAATGTGTGAGTTATATCACGACGTTTCTTGGGTAAGTTACCAGTACTACTGATCCATTTATCCTGACCCCAGCCAGTCAGTCGTAATGCTTACCAACAACACTGAGTGCCAAGACAGTGGAATATAGTTGTGCAGTATTATAGCGTCGGCCTCTCGTACCAAAGGTCTCGGGTTCGAATCCACCAGACGGTAACATCTCGTTTAACGTATCTTAAGACGGTTTGTACCTGTTTACACGCTTTTCCATTTCCATATCATAAATGTAAACAACAAGGGAGACGACCATGATGAGAACAAAATAGTTCCGTCACTTAAAATTTATAAATTCTCTGCTAAAGTTATAAACATGCGCTATATGAATTTATAAGAATTAAATGACAATTTACTGATTGATTGATTGGTGCTTTACGCCGCTTTCAACAATGTGTGAGTTATATCACGACATGTCCAGGGTAAGTTACCAGTACTACTGGTCCATTTATCCAGACACGAGTCAGTCAGTCGTAATGCTAACCCCACAACTTTGAGCGCAAAGGAGGGCAGCCATTATTCATGGAAGACGAATGAGTTTCGTAAATCATCTGAAGGAATGAATGACAGAGCCGTGGATCAAACTCACGACTCCTAGGTCGGTATCCCTCGTCATTACCGACTGACTAACCCATCTCATGGGTCTCACCGCTTAAAAAATAACACTTACCACATGAGCCTCATCGTCCAGTATTCGGATATTTGTCTTGTTTGATTCACCAACGATCACAAAGCCGATGTGGGATTTGGTTCCAGACCCTGATCTGAGGCCGGTGTAGACCCGCATGATGTAGAAATAACTGTCAGCAATGTCGTTATCGATCAACAGGGAATACGCGAACTGAAAATCAAAGTTTTAACTGCAGGTGTATATATATTTATTATAGTGCTTCTCTAGTTTGGCCTTCTTGGCGATATTTAGCAATGCGGTCAAATCTTTAATCGTGCTGTTTCATTTTGGCGTTTTTAACAATTCGAACAAATCTTACAAAAAACACCTTTTTCAAAGCATCGCCAATTATGTAATCCAGTTGCGGTTGAAACGATTAAAGTTCTAACTCATGGATACAGTACAATGAAAAATACATCGTAAGAACAGCTGATTGATTGATTGAGGTTTATGCCGTTTTAACATGTTTTTTATTTTGTTTATATCACGGCGGCCAGTTCACCCAATCATGTGTTAGAATGAGAAACACATTCAGAATTAAATGGCGTATAATGACATTAGGATCAAATTGACATAACGGACCTCTTAAGAATTAAGCGCTCATACGATATACCAAATACGTATCAAGCAAGCACATTTACATTACTTTATATTGATTAACGCGGATGGAATATACCTTATATTGATCAAGCTCGTCCTCCCGCCAGGCCCAGGCAACCAGCACAAAATACAAACATAACGTTGCAATGATGAGACCTAGTACTGGTTCCCTTCCTAACGGATAATCACTATGCACGATTCCGTCAAAGTTCATGATGTTCGGTGTGACGTAATGTGTTGTGGCGACTGTCATCTTGGACGATGGCCAAGTGTTACTGCACTCACACACTGTCTGAGCTCGAGTGCTGTCTTGGGAAACCTGCAGTGCGTTCAATTAAAAAACACGCTATAGCCGTACGTAGAAAATTCACCAGCAGGTGCAATTTGATTGGTGGATTTACTACAGTAAATTAACGTTCTATTGAAATTTACGTTGTCAAGCCACAACAAATTGACCAATCAAATTACATGTAAGTTATACATGTACACATGTAACAGATGACCGATATCTCGTACAGACGAGTAATGAGCTAGGACATCTCCAGTAGTCGACATTTGAAAACATTTATCGGAAGCAGACGACCTTTGAAAACATTTATCGGAAGCAGACGACTTTTGAAACCATGGATCTGCAGAAAATGGCTTTTGAAATGATGCATATGCTGTAGACGATCATTTATCTGTAGCAGATGCATTTATAAATCATGCATGTGTATCAGAAACATTTTGAAATCATGCATCTGTTGCAGATGACGTTCGAAGACATAAAGGAAATTGCTCAAAATTACTAATTTTCAATGTCACCTCCATTTTTTAAAACTTTATTTCGTTTGAGAAATGGGTAACGGACAACGGACAAATATATTTATAGCATATTTTGCTAAACCTTTTCCTGAACAACCTGCAGAAAGATCACACTGATTCTGTTGATACTAGTAATGTTTGTATATACGGACTCGATCCAGTCTTCATTGTCCATTTATGAAACACAACCAAATATCCGCTTGATGCACCTCAAACATTTATTGGAATCATGTCGAAAGAGAACTAACATTTAGGCTTTAGCGACCAATATGCGAGATCGTAGATCCAGATCATCTTGCGCATTCAGACAGTCTAATCTGGCTCACGTTAGCCAATTAGCCGTAAAGTTGTCCAAGAAGATTTTGACGAGACATTAATATTGTTGCTGTTGTGTTAATGTACAAACAGACATTGTCATTGTTGCTGGTCTGTACATGTACTAAACAGACATTGCTATTGTTGTCGTTGTGTTAATGTACAAACAGACATTGTCATTGTTGTTGCTGTGTACAGGTACTAAACAGACATTACCAGTGTTGTTGCTGCGTACATGTACAAACATAAATTGACATTGTTGTTGCTGTGTTAATGTATAAAGTATACATTGACATTGTTAATGTTGTGTTAATGTTCAAACAGACATTGGCATTGTTGTTGTTGTGTTAATGTACAAACAGACATTGACATTGTTGTTGCTGTGTTAATGTACAGACAGACATTGCCATTGTTGTTGCTGTGTTAATGTACAAACATACATTGACATTGTTGTTGCTGTGTTAATGTACAGACATACATTGACATTGTTGCTGCTCTGTACATGTACTAAACAGACATTGACATTTTTGTTGTTGTGTTAATGTACAAACATACATTGACATTGTTGTTGTTGTGTTAATGTACAAACAGACATTGGCATTGCTGTTGCTGTGTTAATGAACAAACAGACATTGCTATTGTTGTTGCTATGTTAATGTACAAACATACATTGACTTTGTTGTTGCTGTGTTAATGTACAAACAGACATTGACATTGTTGCTGCTGTGTTAATGTACAAACAGACATTGGCATTGTTGTTGCTGTGTTAATGAACACACATACATTGAAATTGTTGTTTCTGTGTTAATGTATACACAGACATTGACATTGTTGTTGCTGTGTTAATGAACAAACATCAATGACATTGTTGTTGCTGTGTTAATGTACACATAGACATTGACATTGTTGTTGTTGTGTTAATGTACAAACAGACATTGACATTGTTGTTGCTGTGTTAATGAACAAACATACATTGACATTGTTGTTGCTGTGTTAATGTATAAACATACATTGGCATTGTTGTTGCTGTGTTAATGAACAAACAGACATTGACATTGTTGTTGCTGTGTTAATGAATAAACAGACATTGACATTGTTGTTGTTGTATTAATGTACAAACAGACATTAGCATTGTTGTTGTGTTAATGAACAAACAGACATTTATATGCCCTGGAAGTTAACACTTTCCTACCAGTAGACACAATTTGACATATTTGCAGCAGGCGACTTTTTAAAACATTCTAGCAAAAGGAGAATTTGCTCATAATGAGCAATTTCTCCTTTTGCCACAATAGTTTCATCTCTATTCAATAATAATTTTTTCATATTTTCATATTTTTATGACATTTTCAAAGTCGTCCCCCAGCTTTGTCGCTGTATTACAATACGGGGGATTGGTTTCCCGGAGCACAGGTCATGCATATTGCACTTACACGACACATGCTCGAATCCCACATGTCGATGTCGGTCGTGTATGCCAGACAGCTCACGCTGCTAATGTTAGCACATATTGGAAGTGTGAGGAGCGATACGTCCGTCGATTTCTCTGAAAGCAATGTGTTGTAAGTTTAAACATATTTTATTGAGAAATAGTTACACATCAGTATATATGTAATACATGTCACGTACATAGGATTGGAAAACAAGCGTCATAGACACACACTTATACAAATTCCTTTCCTCAGACAAATTTGCATCATATTTAAAATTGCATGGCGTATTGAGTGTGCGTTTGCATAATATATGATAAATGAAATTTAATTATACTATTGTCTCAAATAGATCTTACTTAAGATTACAAATGTTTTATAATATAATTACTGTTATGTCACACCCAGAGTCCCCAGCAGCAAACAACATGTACACGACAACCCTCATCCCGTACTGAATCTCTTGGTTGCATCAATATATTTCTGGACATTAAGAAAGATTGCCTTATTCGAACGATAAACGCAATGTGTTGTTTGGAACGACTGCTTATATGTTTGCAAAACAACATAACGTAGATAAGACAAGGGTCCAATTCCACCAAATTTACTTAGCGTTAAGTTATACTTAAATACTTCAACGCATATTTCATAATTGTAGTTTCTCTAATAATAATATAACAACAACAGCCGAGCCACGGTAGCTCAGTCCATAGCGACGCGAGCTGTCCATTCAGGGGTTGTGAGTTCGAACCACAGCTCGGCCAATATTCTTTCCGACGTATGAAAAAAGACACTGTGACAAGCGTCATTGGTCTTTCACCAATTGACAAACGGTCTATGTGAATAAGCATCCAGTTGCTTGGAAAGTATGTTGTGTTAAGTACTGGTGTGAGAAAGTTAGGAAACCGCCGTGATATGACTGGAAAACTGTTGAAAACAGCGTTAACCCCCATTCAGCCCCAATCAATCAAAACCTAATACAAATTCCAAAATAGTTAATTTCTTAAAAAGAAGTGTTAGTCAGCAAGGTTACAATTTATGTCAACTTAGTCATACACTTAAATACAAAGTATTCAAGTATTACTTAGCGCTTAGTTAGATTGCATCCTGATGACATTTGAGAATTGTTCATTTACAACAGACGACTCGAAAATGCTTCAGTGTTAAAACTTCAATATGGGAATTCGGTTATGCCTTAATTCTTTCCCACATACACTAACTCTGCTGCAGAAGGACATTAACACCATCTAGATGAAACATACAGAACATCTTGAGTTGAAAATATTGTAACTAAAGTAGAGATTGCTCATTTTGTGACACTGTTGTCAATATTCGTCGAGTGTAGAGGCGTCAACATGCGTATATATGTGGGGGTTAATGTGCGTTAGCGTTATACTGGTATGGTTGTACTTGCAGATTTTAGTCAGAGGATACATCAAGATTTATAGTATATCTGCGAACAATGTATGCCCTTGTTAACGCTTTCCCACATATATACGCTTTCGGACGACTCTGCAGCAGATGACTTTTGAAAACATTATGACAAAAGGAGAAACTGCTCAAAACGAGCAATTTCTTCTTTAGTCACAATTTTTAAAAAATATTTTCAGTAATTATACCATCATTTATAGAGATTTTCTATAGTTTGGCGTAAAAGTTTTCAAAGGCTGCTACAGATTTGTTGTATGTAAGAAAGGGTTACTCTATACTGTTCACAACTGCAACAACACATTTAAATCATCGGCAAACGTAAATGTTGGGTTATTTCAATATATTTACGCATAATGGGTCGAATTCCGATCCAAATTTTCCCCGTATATAGAAAATCGGCTGCTGGTACTATTAATTTGAACCCATCTTCGTCCGTCCACATGGAGCTCTTGATCTCAAGTGTATAGACGTATCTCTTCTCGATCACCGAGGGCTTCTCACTGGGGTTGAAATATAACTGGTACACCTGTAATTGGCATAATTACTAATGCATTTAAAATACAGCAGAGGTGATTGATACATATTTACTCTTTCCCACTTGTAGACGCGTTCTGAAGCATCTGCAGCAGACGACTTTTGAAAACATTGTGACAAAAGGTGAAATTGCTCTAAAAGAGATATTTCCCCTTGTGCAACTATGTTTTCAACTGTTGTCAGTAATTATACTTTCATTTATAGAGATTTTCCATGATTTAGCATGATTGTTTTCAAAGTCGTATGCTGCAGATTTATTGTATGTTAAGGTTTGATATAGTTAATATAACTGAAAAATATTTCAAATCTTAGTGATACACCTTAAACATAGTAAATTTAACTGAAGGAACAGAAATGTAGTAATTGTAACTGATACAAGAGAAATATAGTAATTGTAACTGATACAAGGTAAATATAGTAAATTTAACAAATATACCAGAAATAAAATGAATATAACTTAAACAGCTGAATTATACAATTTAGTTAATATAACAGAAACACCAAACATATAGGAAATATTTCCGATATCGCGGCAACATACATGTAGTAAATATAACTGATACAGCAGAAATATAGTAAATATAGCTGATACAGCAGAACTATAATGGATACAGCTGAAATATAGTAGATATAACTGATACAGCAGAATTATAGTAAATATAACTGATACAGCAAAACTATAATGGATACAGCTGAAATATAGTAGATATAACTGATACAACGCAAATATAGTAAATATAACTGATACAGCATAAATATATAGTTAATATAATTGATACAGCAGAAATATATAGTTAATATAACTGATACAGCAGAAATATATAGTAAATATAACTGATAGGCAGAAATATATAGTAAATATAACTGATACCGCAGAAATATAGTAAATATAACTGATACAACGGAAATACAGTAAATATAACTGAAACAGCAGAATTATAGTCATATATAACTGCTACAGCAGAATTATAGTAAATATAACTAATACAGCAGAAATGGTAGAAAATATAACCGATACAGCAGAAATATAGTAAATATAATTGATATAGCAGAATTATAGTAAATATAACTCATACAGCAGATATAGCAGATATATAGTTTATAAAAACTGAAACACCTTAAATATAGTATATATAACTGTTACAGCAATACAATTATGAATTATGATCACAAATTTGGTAAAAGTCGTATTACAGAGATGCTTTTCATTTATCTATTGTTGATCATTTGATAAAAACAACAACTAAAAAACATGCCTTATTTTAAAAGATGAAAACGGCTTTCTCTAAACCATTCATAAGAACAATTAAACAACATGCAAAGTCTAATATTTAGGAAGCTTAAACTCCTGTTAAAACTGAAATATAAATCAACGAATCGTTACAATCAAGAATATTTAAGAATATATAGCTGCATGGTAGCAATCAGTTAATAAAAGCACTGCAGTGCTGACGGCCTGGGGGCTGCTGGAAGGTTGGATTTTTTGACGCACGGGCCATACGGCCCCCGATTAATCCGCCACTACATTTGCCACGCTTTTTCTTTGTTTACCATTCATTTTTTGACGCACGGGACCTACTACGCCCCCCCCCCCCCCCGGTGACTTCTTTCGTGGGGTGTGGGAAGTTTGGCACGGGCCCTATGGGCCCCCGTTAAATCCGTCACTACATTTGCCACGCTTTTTCTTTGCTTACCATTCATTTTTTGACGCACGGGGCCTACGCCACCCCCTGGTTAATCCGCCACTGTATTTTTCACGTGACTTCTTTCTTTTTTTCCGTTCCTCTTCGCAAATGTTAATAATGTTAACAATCGTCCATATTTGACATCTCGGCGCATTAATTTCTAAAGCATTTCTTGAACTTATATTGGAGTACTCACGCCTTAAGTTGTTCCAACAACATTAAAATGATATTTATGGGGGAGATCCTAACCTTTTAAATGCAGTTTTGTTGAATCCATCATGAACTGGTTTTTTTCGCGCAGTTTCTCATGCGTTGTTTGGTGCTAACAGCAATTGGCAGGCTGCCAACTCCGAACAAAATGGTATTACTACTATGACCAGGGGCTAAAGCCCCAAGCCAAAAACTGTTTCAAAATTGCACCTTAAGGAAATTCAACCGCTTGATACCAGTTTGATGTCGCACGAATTTACGCTTTCGCTATCCCCGATCGTTATTTTAAAATAGCTACGATGGCACAGTACTAATCAGCTCATAACGAGACTGAAAATAGTTTATTCATCGGAAAGTAGAGACAACAGTATAGCCTCTGCGTAATGTATCGACCCAGATCAGCATGCGCAGTCAGCGAAGGCTAATCCTGGCCGACACATTCAGTCTCAAGGGATAAAGGTATAGATTAATGATTCCTGAAACAAAAAATCCACAGGAAGCGAAAATTGTCTGTCCGGGATAGCCATTGCGGCATGTTTAATATGGTCCGGGTCGATGCTTTACGCAGACTACACAATGTTGATTTAACTTACCAGCTCTGTTGTATTTTGTCGGACATACACAATTATGTCGTCTTGAGAGTATCTTCGATCAAACAACACATACACCATTTTATTGGGATCACTTTTGTCATACGCTGGCGTTGTGTACCTTTCAATATTAAACGGGTTGATGTTAAATGAAACACAAACTAAGATAAAGTACACTGTATATATTTTCATTAAAGAAAACCCTACGTCTTTGGTACTCAAGTTTATCATACACATTAAGTGCTTGAGATATATACCTGTACCACTATATGATGGCACAACCTACTTATTTTATAAACGAACATTATGGTTATACTATAAATGAGCTACAATCTCTTCCCTTCCAATAAGTCAATGTGATAACATGTACAACTAGAGAAAGGATTTCTGTGATTCGGACAAATATATTCATTGGTGGATCTTTATAAATGTCAATATCGAATTCGTTCGGGCCTCTTAGCCCACCTGGCCATGTATGCGTGATAAATCAATCTCATTAAAATCAGACTAAATTAATCCACTGTACGTATATTATATTTGACTACCCTGCATACATGTTTATCTCGAATTGACCTCAAACACGTTTAAAAATACTTATGAGTTTGTGCTCGGTTTTTATGTCTAATGGATTTGATGTGGAGTCGATGTGGAAGTAGAGTACTATAAATAACAGTAGAATTTGATTTACGGTAAAAGGACAGTTAAGTTATTCAGGTTAGAGGAGGTAGAGTAGAGCAAAATAAGCGTGATTCTAGAGTAATGATAGAGTATTGCTATATGTAGAGTGAGATGTAAGATGAGCTCCATAAGAGTCGAGCAGCGTTGAATCAGAATAGTAGAACAGTTCAGTAGTTGAGTAAGGAGTGAGAGAAACAGTATTCACTTAACGCACTTGCAAGACGGTACTTCTGTGTTATCCAATGAAAACTTGAGAGTTGTGTCACTGAGAGTGGCTCCTGCTATTTCGAACACAGGCACACACGATGTCACGCGATCTCCATTCGTCCCCCAGAAATATGGATTATGTTTGAAGATGAAACTCTGCAAATAAAGGGCAAGCTAGATGCTTTCAAATTTGCTTGATGTGATATTTCAAGAGTTGTCTGGCTTGAAAACATATTTTGATATAACATTTTATCCAGACGGATTGCAAGTTAGTGACCATAATTGCTTAATGTTATATTGCACGTGTTGTCTGCTTTAAAAATATCTTTGATTAAACCTTTTATACGGAAAGTTTGCTAGCTAATATGTACTGCCAGTAATTTTTATTTGTTCACATGACTGCTTAGTTTTCTTATCTTATGGCAACTCTAACATAAATGACTTTGTGTATACATATTGCATTCGTGTTCAAGTCAGTTATTTACGAAAATAGAATTCTAAAACGCCATTTGAGTGAAGTAATTTGCAAATGTGGTACCGTAGTTCATATCCGAGTATATTCCGAGTAAACGTAATTCATGCGGGCTGTTTCCTATATCATGATATGTCAAGAGAAAAACTCATCACGTGATATCAGCTAAACCGGATGCGGACTCATTAATACCATTGTTTTTGAATATTTAAGAACGACAATCGAGGTCTTAACCTGGTTTTGGGTCTCATTGCATCCGCACAGTCTCACCAGAGCATTGCCCGTCGATATGTTCTATATATCTAGCTGTAACGTTTAACGGAAAACTAGAAGAGAACCAAATGATATTACGCCAATATGCATTTACATGGCCCCAAACCGGATCGTCGGAACGACCACAAACCGCCAGATGCGACCTAAACATATGTTAAAACATAAAATAAGATTGATAAAATGTTACCCGTATCAGGACTTCTGTTGCTTGACAGTTCGTGCTGACGACGTCACTCAGGGTACCCGATGAAAGTGAAGCTGTCGGGCGGGTTATGACGCTGTTCGCCAAGTCAGACGCTAGTTGTATCTCGGTCGACACATACAGTAAGTCATTTTCGAAAACTTTCTCTCCCTGGCCAACGTTTGTTAGCTTTCCAAGGATATATGTGAAGTTTTGCAGGGCGTTTGTTACGTACGGCAACGCTTTCTGTCCCTGTTAATTAATAAAGTATAATACCGTTCCACGAGAAAACCATCATTATGGACTCTGCGTAATGTATCGACCCATATCAGCCTGCACAATCCGCACAGGCTAACCGGGCCGACACATTCCGTCTCAGGGGGGATAGACGTATAGAGTAATGATTCATTCCTGAAACAGGAAATCCAAAGGAGGCGAAAAGTGTCTGCCCGTGTTGGCCTGTGCTGCATGCTTATGTGGATTCGGGTCGATCCATTTCGCAATGATCACAATGTTGGTTTTCTCGTGGAACGGCTCATATAACAAGAGTATATGCGCCCGTTCATGGAAAACTATACAAGTTTGCATTTCTGAACAGTACAGGTACAGATAATATTGTTCAAATGCTCCGTCTGATAAATACCTGCACACATGGACAGAAACTAGCAACATGCTTGTGTATGTTATATTTGAACAGTATATATTTTAATTAGACTGTCCGCATGTACAGTGTAATCTGGATCAACAAAGTTCACATATGCGGCCAACTGGTACCATTTGGCATGAGCGGGCTCATGATACAATTGTAATCGAGAATAACATAAACATCTGCTATCTTTCCGTATATATGCATATTTGTAGTTCGTGTGCAATTTGTAATCAATTACATGATATGATAGTCTTCTGGTTTCAAACCCAACACAGGAATGATATAACAACTGGCAATTTAGATTTTGAGTTTTCATTCAGAAACAGTCAGGGGCGTAGCTTTGCAATAATCAATGTGTAGGCCCTCTCGTGAGAAAATCAACAATGTGGACTCTGCGTAAAGTATCGACCCGGATCAGCCTAAGCATGCCACACAGGCCTACCCGGATAGACACTTTTCGCCTCCTGTGGATTTTCTGTTTCAGGAATCACTACTCTATACATATATCCCCCTAAGACGGAATGTGTCGGCCAGATCAGTCTGCACGGACAGCGCAGGCTGATCTGGTCGATACATTACGCAGATGTCTATTGCCGCAGCTGTATTCTGGGGGCATTTTGAGAAAAAATGTGTAGGCACGTGCCTACAGTGCCTAAAGGGAGATACGCCCCTGACAGTATCAGGAGGACTTGCTCATTTTAAGTATTATCTACTTTAGCCGCTATGGCTTCAAATGTTACCAGCCACAGAAGTGACACACGTCGTTTAAACAAGGGAAGGAGACAACATCGTTGACTTTACGAAATACTATGAATTACCCACGTATATGTATTATGACTTAACGTCGGTTATGTTGAATACAGCAATGATGTACATAAAACAGGTAATAGAAAAAGAAAGCAACCATGAACAAAACTCATATCAGAAAAACATCCTGGCAAAAAGACGGCATCTATAGCTAAAATGTCGATTATGCTGACCACATTTGAAAACATTGTGGCATGAGCTGAAATTGCTCATCATGAACAATTTCTCCTTTTGCCAAAATGTTTTCAAATCTGTTTTTAAATGATACTTTATATGCATTGACGTTTGCAGAATTGTTGTATGCGTAAACATGGTTAAATGTGTTTTGACGTAGTGATAATTACTCGTTTGCTGACTTCTCAAGACGGATGGCATATTATTTGGTGGCAATGCATTGGGTAAGTTCTACAAACAATGGAATTAACGTCTTAATTGTCGATAGAATATGTTTATATTGCCAGAGTCATCTTAATATTTTTGTTATTAAAAATGAATATCATGTATTTTACAAATGCCCTAAATACGAGAATATACGAGAACAATATTTGTTCAATTGGTGTAATGCCCCAATTACAGAAGCCAGCTAACATAATATACTTCAAAGCAATGATCAAGCAAAACTAATAAAACTAAGTAGTTATATATACAGAGGAGTGAGTGATTAAATGGACACGACTGTATATTTAATTGTATTATTATTTGTATATTGTATTTTAGGCCAGATGCCTCATGTTTATTGAATTGAATAAACTCTATCATCTGCCGCAATATACAGCAATACCTAATGAGGACTCAATCACGAACTTAAGTAAACATTGTAAAAAAAAAAAGATAACTTTTTTATGTGAAACTTAAGATCAGCACTAAGCAAAATGATACCATTCTGATATCACTGTGTACTTATTGTACATGGGTAGATGTCATAGAGATGGAGATGTTAAATACCAAGCTAAAATGGTTATTTAACCCATTTCCACTTACAACAAATCTGCAGCAGACGACTTTGAAAACATAGTGACAACAAACTGAAAAATCTCCATAAAAGATAGCTTTATTGTTAAATAAAATCATGGGCAATTTCACCTTTGGCCACAATGTTTTTAGAAGTCGTCTGCTGCTAATTCGTTAAATGCAAGTATATAATTGATTCATGTTCGTTTGAAAGTATTGAGTTAGAACATAACATAACTTACAGCGCTTGTCTTTATGTACTTGTCAACGTAGTATTTCTGCAGCTGTTTCTGGGCGAGGAACGACTGTTCCTGGAGACTTAGTGGTTCTTGGACGATCTCATCCGTGGTTTTAAAGTCTCTCATATACTCCAGGAAATTTCGCATTTCATCGATGGTTGGATCCTCGGGAAGATTCGGGGTCAGCACTGTTTGTAACTCGGCCAAAATGTTGCGTATCAGATCGAAAGTTCCTGTTATAACGTAAAGTAAATACAAAGTTTCGTTATAAAATATGGGGATTAATCCGTGTCTTCCTAGCCTCATGTACATCGACCTATTCCCTTATACAGGCGATTTGAAACATTATGGAAAAAGCAAATTTTACTCAAAATGGCATCTTACGCCGTTTTCAACAGTATTTCAGTCACATCAGCGCGTTACCGGTGTGAACTACCAGTATAGAAGGTACTTTTATCCTGGCACCATCTCATCGATGTCAATGCTGTCATCTTAACAAATATACCTTCCCCCATGTTTAAAGTCTTAAACATGATATGACCCAGCGTGGTTAATCTTCATTTCTTTATTGGAACCACATGTTGATGCACTTGCAGTTTCTTCGAACATTAAATGATTTTATTTGAGATACTTCACAACGTCAATAGGATGAGACATTGACCGAAAACACCAAACAGAATAAGTAAACACAAAGGTATAGGCTACAACTTAAAGC
Organism: Serripes groenlandicus; assembly: GCA_031761405.1. Classification (NCBI taxonomy): domain Eukaryota; kingdom Metazoa; phylum Mollusca; class Bivalvia; order Cardiida; family Cardiidae; genus Serripes; species Serripes groenlandicus. Next base: position 89,141,145 of record JASEVX010000004.1, read on the forward strand.
AATGGGCATACATCTTAACCCTTTTCTAAATACAGACGACTTTTGCAACAATACTTTCAACTCAGTTCAATGATTAACCATTTGTTTAAAACGTTTAACATATTTCTAACCAGACGCCACTATGTAGGACTTTTCCAAGTTTTGGCTCGAGTATTGTTATCATGGGTCCATTGAATTATGTGTTCTTTAAATGGGAAGTAAGTATGCTGAACAATTGTCAGATTGTCAAAGCCGTATTTTATCATCTAACTAGTATGTTTTCCTTTACCTACAGTGTTTAAAAAGCCGTCTATCGCGGGGATGTCAAAAGGCGTAAGCTTATTTCAAACAAGCAATCCTCATGAGCACTTTTCTGTTTCCTACGATGTTTTCAAAATTCGTCTGAGGGAAAAGCATCGCATGTCGTCTATATCAGATAGAGGGTTAGGAAAGGTTCATAATACCAGTATAATAGACATGAGAAAACCAACATTGTGGACTCTGCCTAAAGTATCGACCCGGGAAAGCCTAAGCATTTTCTGTTACTGAAATCATTTCTCATTTATCCCCTGAGATGTAATGTATCGGACCGGATAAACCTGCACGGACTGCGCAGGGTGATCTGAATCGATACATTACGCAGATCCATAATGTTAGTTTTCTAATGGAACGGCTCATATATACCTATCATTGCTGAGTAAAGCTGAGCTGTATTAGGAAATGTCCGATCATCTGCATAGCTGGCCAAACTCTGAGCGAAGTCATCCACACAATATGACGCATATATCTGGTAAAATATACAATAGGACATATTACTGCGATATATATCTGGTTAAGTAAACAAGAGGACATGTTACTGTGATATATATATGTTTAAGTATACAAGAGGATATATATCTTTTTTAGTATACAAGAGGACATTTTACTGTGATATATATCTGGTTAAGTATAGAAGAGAACTTGTTACTGTGATATATATCTAGTAAAGTATATTCGAGGACATAACTGTTTCTCTGATTTATAGCTGGTGAATTTTACAAGAAGACATGATACGGTTATACATATCTGGTTAAGTAAACACGAAGACATGATACGTTTACGATGTCTGGTTAAGTTATTAAGAGGGCATGCTGCTGTGATATATATCGTGTTTAAAAGCATACAAGTGATTTACATATACAAGAGGAAAGGTTTTGTGATCATGAGCAGACGAATATTGACGCATTTGCAGCATAATGAGCGATCTGACGCCTCTGCAGCAGACAGCTTTTTGAAAACATAGTGACAAAAGAAGAAATTGCTCAAAACGAGCAATTACTCATTTTGCCACAATATTTTCCACTTTTAATCATAGGTTATCCATTCAATTATAGAGATTTTCCATTTTTTGATAAAATATGTTCAAAGTCGTCTGCTGCAGAATTGTCGTAAGAGGGAAAGCGTTAACTTACCACTGCAGTGACGTTAGTGTAATCATCTACAGCCATTGAAATGTTTAACGCTCGACTCATTGATTCTATAGCCGGCATTGTGATTCGTTTCGACGCTGGCCATGTACTTACAACTTCAAGAATGTAAGAGGCGTAGCTTTCTCCCACCTGGAATATCAATACAGATCCACGTAAGACGTAAAGGGTCCTCGTTGCATGTTCGATACGTGAACTTTCGAGCAAAATTATGCATGCACAAAGACCTTCAATTTCCGACTACATGCAATATAAAACAAACCCAAAGATTGAAAAATGAAGTGATGCCCCCTTTCCCTAATATAGACATGCAATTTCTCCTTTTGCCACAATGTTTTCCACTCTACGTAATAGGTTATCCATTAAATTATAGAGATTTTCTATTTTTTGACAACATACGTTCAAAGTCGTCTGCTGCAGAATTGTCGTATGAGGGAAAGTGTAATACTTGTACGCCAAGCATTCACTGTCCGCCTCAAAGGAGTCAAAGATAATGATATCCACGAAGTATATTTTGTCCAAAATCCTTTCCCACACTCAATTTCGTCAGAAGAATAGAATAATAATAAATAAAAGCCACAGTTTTGATTTACAGAATAGGAACTGTTGGAAATGTTGGAAAATGAGAAATAAGCCCCTTCACACACACCCGAAAAAGGAAAGAAAAAAAAAGAAACTCTAACCAAACAAATCACCACCAACTAGTAAGGAATGGTTAACCCTTTCCCTCATATGACAATTCTGCAGCAGACGACTTTGAACGTATTTTGTCAAAACATAGAAAATCTCTATAATTCAATGGATAACCTATGACAAAAAGTGGAAGACATTGTGGCAAAAGGAGAAATTGCACGTTTTGTGCAATTTCTTCTTTTGTCACTATGTTTTCAAAAATCCGTCTGCTGCAGAGGCGTCAGAAAGCGTCTATATGAGGGGAAAGGGTTAAATGTCTTACACTAGATATATAATCGGCCACCGTCGTATCATACTCGTCTACTATGATGGTCATGTAATCGCTCCACACTAGATATTCTCCGGTATCCGGATGTCTCTGGTAGCCAAGGTTTAACAAATCGTCCGGGCCAAGAGTTATTTGAATCGACTGGTTAAGAAGCTACAATAAGACGGGTTTTATGTAACAACAGTTCTTGTTTTTTTATTTGACCAATATACAGGAAAACGGTCCAAACTAATATACGAACAATGTGTCTAGATATATACATACCACCTTCCACATCTGCACTTCTAGCAAAACATATTGGTATATTACTAAACTTTTATATAATCGATTAGATTGTTTATGAGCCAGTTAGGATGAATTTGTGTCTGATGCATTGACGTACAGTGAAGACTCAGGTGGGTTTGTGTATACGCAATAACTCAGCAGAGTATTCAATGTATGAATGTATATTGTTTTATGTCTCATCGACAGCTAAGGTCATTTAGCGCGATATTAAATGATCCCTGGGTAAACAAACCAGTACTAGGCTAGACAATGTGCCTTGCCCAAGGGCACTCCACCATGACCGTAGTGCCGCGACTGGGGATCGAACCCGGGACACTCGGTTTCGAAATCCCCGACGCTAACCACTCGACCACAGCGGATTCCTAGTATTCAATGTCCGCCCACCTATTATATACATCTGAATGCATCGTCTGGGTTGACTCTAGTATTGTTGCTTCACTAGTTGTACGTCAATGTAACTTTAAATGATACCAAACCGGAATTCAATCAAGACCCCAAAATAGCCGGACGCGGCTGATATGCAAGCTGATCTGAATCTACATTTTGTTGTTGTTGCAATTGTAGCTGATGTTTATTCCTGTAGCATGACATAAATGTTTTATCGGGTTGTTTAATGGTTACACACGAAGTATTCTTTGCCTAAAATGTGCTTGTAGAGAAATAGGGAGTAAATTAAAAGTATGAGCAAAGCATTTATAAATATGTAGTAAACAGGAGTTGCTGCAACATGCAGCAATTGGATGTTAGCGCGGGAATCAGCATTTTATGGCTTAAGAAATACTGTTTGATTCGAAAAACACGAAACCCGCTTTTAAATATATGATATAAATATATGATAACAATAGTTTTTAGTAAAACGAAAACAAAAATACCTTTTCCCAACTTGTTGACCTCGATCTCCCAAAATTATTGTAAACATTTGTCTGCGCATGCGCGTCCTTTTTTCCCACTTAATTTAGTTTTAAAATCGCAACATTTAGCACAATAACTTCGCATTTTCCTGTTATTAAAACCCCGGTGGTTCCCAGTAATGTTGCATAGACTCCGTTCTGGTATACTGCTTGTGTTCAGTTGTGTGACTTCGGGTCGAAGTCAAGAGAAAAGAGGGAGAAATGTAACGGGAACGGGTTATAGGTCTAAACATCACTTCTATATATCGTTTTCAGAGCAGCCAACGCTATCCAGTTAAGTGAATGATCAAATATCTTACCAGCGCGTTATAAACCGACGAAACGTCTATGATTTTTCTGGACAGAGTCCTGTGGTCCCAAGATCGATTAGCCTTAACCATTTGGTCATGGAATTGCTCTATGTAGGCTGTGACATTGGCTAGCTGTACGGCGGTTGTTTGTCCGAGTATATCGCCAGTAGTTAAAGATGGTATAGACTACAATACAATGACACAATGGAAAAAGTTGACAATTGTGAACAGTTTATATCCAGATCTATCTGTGCATCCGAACATTCTGATCAGGACCTACATTGTTCACTTATATCTTTCAAATTTACGTAGAAAAGTAACGTGTTTAAACCATATCTGTCACGTGGTTTCTGTAGTTTTCAATGTTCACGGTGAAATCAAAGGAAAGTGAAGATGAGCGTTGCCATTGTGTAAGATTTTAGAATTATTTTATGGTTATTGTGAATTTGGATCTTTAGCATGGATTAGCAAGCAGGAGTTTTTCCACACATGTTTAATAATTACGTTAAGTGTTTTTTCCTTGATCACAAATCCACATTACAGGAAAACCGAAGCCGATCTTGACCTTTTATAGAATTTAGTCCAAGGTGCATATACATATAATCGTTCTGTCACATGCATCAATGCTTATTGTCGGATAACATACATCAGATACTTTAATTAATAGGCGCAGATTGATATGGATCCGTACTGTAATGGAAGCATAGCATATCAGGTTCCCTAAAACCCAACAACAATGGAATACAAACGATTTTAAGTATAAGGAGAAAACACGAAGACAATGTTAGAAATGTCTTCTGTTTAAAAGTCGACAAGAGTCTCATACATCCTTATAAAGTTAACATGTATAGCCTTACGTTTATACTGAAATTCTGTTCTGCGTAATCTCCCAGAACATCCTGTATCCGGAGTACGATAGTAGCTTTGTAGTCGTTGGAGGGGTCGCCCACTCGAAATGACACTAAATTAGACGTCTGACCAGCTGTGAAAATATATGAACGGTTCCATGAGAAAAATCAACATTATGGACTCTGCGTAATGTATCGACCCAGATCAGCCACGCTGGCTAATCCGGGACGACATATTCCGTCTCAGGGGGATAGCGGTATAGTGTAATGATTTCTGAAACAGAAATTCCACTGGAGGCGAAACATATCTGTCCGGATTATCCTGTGCGGCATGTTTAGGCTGATCCGGGTCGATTTCTCCTTTTGCCACAATGTTTTCCACTTTGAGTTATCCATTCAATTATAGAGATTTTCTATTTTTTGACAAAATATGGTCAAAGTTGTCTGCTGCAGAATTGTCGTATGAGAGAAAGGGTTACACTTTGTAAAATGCTTACATTTTTAGTTTAGAAACATTTCGTAAAACATGTTATACGACAAATATAATTTGATTTACTTTCACTTTTCTTTGTTTGCAATCTTAATCAATTCAGACCAAAACATTGCGCTGTATGTATACGAGCGAGCGAAGTTTAGGTCCGGTTGTAATCAGATTGCTTTGTTTGCAGACACTGATATGCTTCAGTGATACCATTTATGTATGGTGGTACTTGTAATTGTTAGAGAAAAGAAAAAACAGTAGTAATGGTTTGCCAAAAAGGGCCACCTTGTAAAGAGATTGATTTGTCTTACAAAGGTCAAAAATTACAATTAGTAAAACAGTTTAATTATTTAGGTGTTGCCTTGTCTTATAATGGACAATATTATAATACACAGAAGCGTTTGTCTGAACAAGCCAGGACGGCTTTATTTTCACTTAATTCTCTGTTTGAACAAATATCCTTAAACGTAGCCGAAAAAGTAAATTTGTTTGATTCAATGATATTACCCATACTTATGTATGCAACAGAAGTTTGGGGATTTCATAAAGGAAATGAGGTCGAAAAGGTACATTCAAAATCTTTGAAACAAATATTATCGGTAAGACAACAAACGTCAAATGCAACACTGTATGGTGAATTGGGACGCTATCCACTTGTTATTTTACGTAATATTTATATAATAAAATATTGGAGCAAAATATGTAACTCCCCGGGAACATTAATACATAGAATATATAACATGAAAGACGAAGATGGTAATTATATGAATGAGTTTAGAAAAAATGTGAATGATCTTTTGGATAAAAGTGGTTTGTCATATATGTTTAATCTAAGTAGTATATATGGCACAGAAAGGAATTATATTATACAAAGAATTAAAGATTTATATATACATAGTTGGTATTCCGATGTAAATGAGTCAAGTAAATTAGAAACATACAGATTAATCAAGAATAATTTTGCAAGAGAAAAATATTTAGATTTTGTCAGTAATATCAAACACCGAGTATCTCTGACAAGATTTAGATGTTCTTCTCACACACTTTTAATTGCGGAAGGACGATTTAGAAATATTGAAAGAGAAAATAGAAAATGTAACATGTGCAACATAAATATGATAGAAGATGAATATCATTTCTTGTTGGTATGCCCTATGTACAGGGATCTAAGAATAGAGTGTCTTCCTAGGTATTATTACAACTGGCCAAATACATATAAATTTAAAAAGTTAATGAAATCAGAGCAAAGATCTATGTTATGCAAATTGTCCAAATATATTTACTTAGCAAATATTAAAAGAGATGGTGAAACTTAATTTTATCATGCTTTTCTCTTATGTAAAATTGTATTAAGTATTTATTGTAATATAAACCGCCAAAGGTATTGTAAATTTTGGCGACAACATGTATTTGTTATATGCCAATAAAATATATTGAATTGAATTGTTATAAGGGCCACAGCATAAGAAAACCGACCTTTGGAAATCCAAATCAGATAGGCATGCGTACGGTCCGATAATAATCTCTACTGTCTAGTTTTACAAGCATCCCGGATGGTACAAAGCGTCTATGAAAATTAATTTATTTGAAATCCTCTGGATGTCGATTTTCGTGCAGCGCAGGCAAAAAGATTAATGTCAATCATGGTATTTTGTTAGATGCTGTAAATTCGTGGCTTATTTACCAATTGCATTTACTAATATACTTGGAAACTATATAAACTGTTATGCAATTAAGCCATGTTAACTTAAGTCGCCACACCTATTCGAAATAGTTAAGGTGACAAATACGATGGATTAAGGTGGTGTAGTTATCGATCGTTTTCAGCGGGTGCGGGAGGTCATGTGTTCAGTTCTTGGCCGGGTCCTACCAAAGAATTACAAATGGTAGTAATGGATTTCCCTCCTTATTAGCGTTCAGGGTTGTGAGGTCAAACATTACAACTGACTCGTTCTGGTCAAAATAAATAAATCAACCAGGAAAAACGCCGTAATATAATTGAACAATTGTTGAATGTGGCGCTAAACACCATACAGCAGCAAAAAACACCGACGGATTAGGCATACCTATAATCATATTTGTTAGTTATCATAAATCACAAACTTACGATCGAAGTATACTATTTGTCTTTCTTTGTCTATGTCATTGTATGCCACGAAGAAGTAGTAATAAAAAGGGTTTTCGGTCGTCCATGTGTTCTGCGTGAAGCCTTCGTCAAGCCAGCCCATACATGTTATGTTGTAGACATTAACAGTTGCCGTGCTGTTGTACCCGTAACCTGTGAATACAATTAACATTTCCGGAGTTGTAATTGTTGTTTTGAATAGTGTTGATGTTTAAAACATAAAGCTGAAATCAAGAATATCAACACATTTGTTAATAATTAATAATTTATATTACAGTCCCATGACTGTCCATTAAAAAATATGCCTCTTTCGTCTAAATAAAGCACACAAATAAAACCCATTCTCTTATTAACAATTATGCACGGGTCTAATACTGAATGCTATATTTAGTAACTCCAGTATGAGTTGAAATAAATTCAGATGCTCGTAATCTTATATTGATAAACACTCCTGGTTGGAATCAATGATAAAAGTAATTTGAAAGGTTTGGTATCATTTGGAGAAATTTACCATTTTTCTCAATAAATTTCAGCTAACCAATTGCCATTTATGCTACTTTTATTCTTTTAAACCTAATTTTTTGAAATATGTTACATAGACAGTTACTAATTTTCTCCATCTTTTTTATTCAGTTATCGGATACAAATATGTCAAAAGTCATCTGTAAGAGGGAAAGGCATCTATTACTTCATTATTCGTGTTATCTAATATTTCAATTTGATATTTGTCGATCTGTGGCCATACTGAGATCGACATTATTCTAAACAATTTGCATCTTATTCAATAAATTGTATTTAAAAAATAAAAACTCGGTAATAAAATCTCCTCCCTAAAACATATCGAATCTTCATAATGAAAGTAAAAGCCACGTTTTCAAAATATACATCCCCCGGACTTTGATTGTTAACCGGAAGTCGATTGGTTGCCTAAAAAATACACACCTGTTCCTCCAGTATCAACCGGAAGTTGTTTTCCCGTATCCATTAGGAACCCGAGATAATAGTCATACGCGTTAATTCTACACGTGCCGTTTCTTGGGGGTAGGTTGACGGAGAATTTGTAGTAGGCAGGTCCATACACGATCCCTGTGTCACTCACCATCGTCAGAGTAACAAGGTAGGTATAACCCGGGCTTAAAACATTCTCTTTAAGGATCAATGTTCTCCCAGTAGGGTCTATCATTGAAATAAATATGACATAAGTTCAAATGTTACATTAACATGTACAAGAGTTTATAAGAAGCGTGTAAAAATGTATCATGAATGAAAAATGAAAGAAAACCACCACCACATCCACTAGCAACAACAACAACAACAACAACAATAATTGTAAAAAGCTTTCCTTATGAAAATATAAACATACGTCACGCCCAACCCCCACCCCCGCAAAAAATAGTTTGTATCTATTCTAATAAAAAGAAATAAAGACATAAAAGGATATCGCAACAGTAGTGTTGTGGAAGTAGTAAACAAGTCCGCCTCGAGGGGGTTCAATCCTCGGTCGGGTCATGCCGAAAATACTTTAAAATGGTAGTAGTAGTTCTAGTCGTTGGCGTTAAAGTTTGATGGAATAGCATTATGACGCGCTGCTGTCAGGTAAAGTTACCATGACTGAGATACTGTTGAAACGGCGTTAAACACTGATATAGAGGAATACATATCAGCTGTTCTTCGAGAAAACCAACAATGTGGACGTAAATTATCGACCCGGATCAGTCTAAGCATGCCGGACAGACACTTTTCACCTCCTGTGGAATTTCTATTTCATGAATTATTACTCTATACCTCTATCCCTCTGAGACGGAATGTGTCGGCCCGGAATGCGATCCAATGTTTATGAAAAAAAGCTTTATTTAAAACATTCATCTCCATCAAACCCAGACAAGTTACAAACCGTGTCATATGGGGTCAAAAACTGGGTCACTTGGTCAAATTTTTAGAAAGAACCTTCATATCAATCTAATTATAATCAGGTTTGAATTTTATAAATTCTTATGTGTTCACAAGTTTTTTCTGTCTCTAAAATTGGACACAGTAACCTCGTTTTTGACCACACGTGACCCAGTTTTAAACACAGGGGCGTAGATTGGCAATAATCAATGTGTAGGCCGTCTCGTGAGAAAATCAACATTGTGAACTCTGCGTAAAGTATCGACCCGGATCTGCCTAAGCATGCCACACAGGCCTACCCGGATAGACACTTTTCGCCTCCTGTGGATTTTCTGTTTCACGAATCACTACTCTATCTATCCCCCTTTAGACGGTATATGTCGGCCGGATCAGTCTGCGCGGACATCGCAGGCTGATCTGGTCGATACATCACGCAGATGTGTATCGCCGCAGCTGCAATTGGGAGCATTTTTAGAAAATATGTGTAGGCACGTGCCTACAGTGCCTAAAGGGAGCTACGCCCCTGAAACCAGACTGGTATCTGATGGAGATGTTTCTTCTCAGTGATGAACCCTTGTGATTATTTGATGAACCCTTGAACCCTTGTGATTATTTGATGAACCCTTGTGATTATTTGATGAACAATGAGGTTTCTAGAGTGCTCATTAGGTTTTTTCTAAATATTAAATATATAGTTGTTTACCCAATGTAACCCATTTTATAGTTTGGCTGAGATGTGATGGAACTAAATATTCCGATGAACATACATGATATTGCATTTACAATGTAAGTTCAAGCAACATAACTGATTTTGAGGCAATTTTAGTGGAACTTGCCGTCTTACATTTACGTTTAACATTTCCATATAGTTTAAATCAAATATATTCAAACACGCCTTACATATTTCTCCTGACGCACTTATGGACGGACGGACGGTACTGATGGTGTGTATTTGTGGGGTTATTTCCTTTGATGTTTTTTTGTGGGGTTAACCCCACAAGCATGCAATTCATTCCGTAATTAACCCCCTTTTACGGAATGAATAACATTAATATGCAAATGAGATACCCGTTATAAAAAATAAAAATAAACTATTTATCTAAGTGTCTTTATAAGGATGGTGGGTGGGCTTTAGGAGAACACCACACCCCAGTACGGATGGGTGGTACATCCATTGTTTTCCACTTATGGAACACAAGATGAATCAAATGATTCTTTTGTCTTAAGCCACAGTTCTAACCACGTAAGATCGCAATCGTGTACGGACGGAAGAACAACGCCAAACCACATCCCATCCGCCTTTGGCGGAGAATAATAAAGAAAGGATTCCTAGCCAGACGACTTTAAAAACATAGAGGAAAAAACAAACTAGACAATTTCTATAATTGAAAGTAACATTAATTATTGAATACAGTTAGTATAAACAATTTCTTTTTTTGTCACAATGACAAGTCGTGTACTGCAAATGCGACTGCATGCATAAACACTGGCATAGGTTTAGAAGCGTATTCAGGAATAATTACCGGCTTCTCGCATAGCAGATAGATCCAAGTAAGAACCATAGCTTGTATTTCCAACCTGCATATTCCACGTGAAATTAGCCTGACACGTAGAATTATAGTCCGATTCTAGTTTAACCACAGACGTCACAGCAACTTTAGAAAGACAGTTAATCTTACATCTGAAATAGAATTTCTGATCGAGTTTGACTCTATTACCACTTTCATCGTATTCTGTGTTTCATATTTGACATACAAGATTAATTGGCGACACACATATATTATCTAGTGTCATACAATGTGTTGCAATAAGGCATTTTATACACAAAGGGCATCTGACGCCGCGGGTGTATAATTCTGTCCTCTTATTAAATTGTCATTACAGACGAGTTGTTCATTAGTTCTATCCGGGTCTTAAATAAAGGAAAAGAGAGAAAGTAATGACTATTGTCATTGGCGTTTCAAGGGCGTGGGGATAACATTGCGAATGATGAATCTTTGTCAGAATAAATATTCAAGAATTATTCCTAAATAACACAGGAAACGACACGGTAAAGTCGAGATAACGCTAAATGGTAACGGCGTCAAACAGAACAGTAACAACCTTACAAATCAAAGCGCTGAAAGCATTATTGGTATAGGGGCATACAAAGATTGCCTGCCAATAACGAGTACCTAATTTATCAAAGTTTGACGCTTTTCTTGTATAAACAACATAAATAACGAAGGACGTTAACTAACAAGACTAACATTGAGGTCAATCATAGTTCAGAGTGGTTTTCACTGAATGGAACTCGTTTTACTCATTAATGCAAGCGGATGGATTTTCGTTATTCGGTCGAACCAATGAAATCATTGTTAACCAGATTGCAAACCAATAAAAACTCGACTTTTGCGGATTTAGAAAAATGTTGTACATTTTTGCAGCCGTTAGTTGACTTTTTGAAAAACATGCTATGAATGTGATAAGGGCGAAAAGCCAATATCTCCAAAACCATTGCCTTATAAACTGATTAAGATTAATAGCTACCTGATATTTATTTCATTCAGCGAGGTAGATCTCTCCCAGATTACTTGTGTAAATGAAGATGTGTTTCCACGAACGTTAGCGACAGTCACCATGACAACGTAATAATCCACATTATTATCAGCTGTTGCTGTGTTCAATAACCATTGGCCGGTACTGGTGGTGGACAGAGTGCAGTTGTATGACGGCACGTTTATGGATTGCTGGTACAGTGCGTTTTCAAAGCTAGTGGCGTCGTAACTATGGAAAAATGAAAGGCAAGCTGAATACGACTTTGTTGTTTCAAGACTTGTGATCTTAAAATAAATATGCTAAGAGTACTTACAATAGTAGTAAATATCATTATCTTCGCAACTCATGATGGTTAAACATGTATAGATATAGCTAAGACTTATATCTTTATAATACAGTTTATGGCGATAAGCCTTCTGGTAGACTAAAATACTACTCAAGTGAAAACAGAAATCGTTTTTTTCTTACTCAGCTTTGACAATAGATAAAATCAAAACTAAGTGTATTGTTAAAACATCAGAACCACTAAATCGTGACAAAAAACGAGGCAAACAATGCTGATTTCAGGTGAGACAGCTCGTTACGAGCTGTTATGGACCTGATGTGCCAATTTCTAATACGATGGTCTGGAGGACAGAGTTAACAAGGTAAATGATGATCTGACAAAACATTGCAATGTTTGACTGACTCTTTCTTACATAAAATCATTGAACTTTAATCAACAGTTCAGAAACGGACATTGTAAGACAATTGCAACGTGAGGATTGAGTAATTATTACACATACATATCACAATATATAAGTTACTAGATAGAACGAGGCCTCTGATACACTCGAACGTATGCAGATAGAGCGAGGATTCTGATACAATCCAACCTCTGGGGAAAGAGCGATGCCTCTGATACACTTGAGCATATGCAGAAAGAGCGGGGACTCTGATACACTCCAGCCTCTAGGGATAGAGCGATACATCTGATACACTCCAGCCTCTGCAGATAGAGCCATGCCTCTGATACACTTGAGCCTCTGCAGATACAGCGAGGATTCTGATACAATCCAGCTACTAGGGATTGAGCGATGGCTCCGCAGATAGAGCGATGCCTCTGATACACTCCAGCATCTGCAGATAGAGCAATGCCTCTGATACACTTAAGCCTCTGCAGATAGAGCGAGGATTCTGATACAATCCAGCTACTAGGGATATAACGATGGCTCCGCAGATAGAGCGATGCCTCTGATACACTCGAGCCTCTGCAAATATAGCGATGCATCTGATATACTCGAGCCCCTACATATACAGCAATGCCGATGATACACTCAAGCATTTGCATAAAGAGCGATGCCTGTGGTACACTCGAGGTTCTGCATATAGAGCGATGCCTCTGATAAACTCGAGCCTCTCAAGATAGAACGAGGACTCTGATACAGTTAAGTCTCTGCAAACAGAGCGCTGCCTTTGATACAATCGAGCCTCTGCATATAGTTTGATGCCTCTGATACACACGAGACTCTGCATATAGAGCGATGCCTCTGATTCACTCAAGCCTTTGCATATAGAGCAATGTCTCTAATACACTCGAGCCACTGGAGATATAATGAGGACTCTAATACACTCCAGTCTCTGAAGAAAGAGCGATGCCACTGATACACTCAAGCCTCTGGCGATTGAGCGATCCCATTGATACACTCGAGCCCCTGCAGATAGAGCAATGCCTCTAATACACTCGAGTCTTTGGAGATATAGCCATGCCTCTGATACACTCGAGCCTATGCAGAGGCTTATTTGAACCTTCTCCAGCGAGTTTTATAGTATGTCAAAGATATCTATAAAAAGAAATTAAACAATATTATATTTACTTACCCTTCACATGTGATCGAGAAAGAAAGAGTATTTGTATCTGGATATGCTGGATCATACGACAGTGAATAGGCGTCTATGATAACATCAGATGAAGCTTCCACCTCCTTTCTCGAGTTACCACCGATCTCAGCATGAGGGGGAGGACTCACAATACGGATGTACGTCAACTCTGAAAGCGTGTTGTTGGGTTCCTCTTTGAACGAAACGAACAAGTCCAGTCTGTACAAATCGTCGGCTATCGTTCCTCGTAATAGTTCGACGCTATGCCTATTAGTACTCTCTCCGAGATCAACACTTGCGTCTAGCGCTTGCCAACTATTGGTGTGTGTCTTTTCCGAGAACGACGCGTTTATTTCCAGTCGGTTGAATAATTCGGTATCCAACATAGCAGATATAAACATCGGAGAATCCTTTTGAGAATAATATCGGTCAAATATACCTTCAATTCTGAAATTTGCGTTCACCACGATTACTTCACTGCTCATGAAAGTCTCATTCAATAAATTCCAACAATGAATGCTAACAGTATGACGGCCTAACGCCATATACTGGAAGGTTAAGTTGAAGGGACTTGTATGGTTGACCTCCTGCTCCTCAAAGTGGCTATCTCTTAATATAGGATCGCCCATACTTATTTCACATGATAACTTGGGTAGATAGTAGTCAGATGGCTGTATCTTCAACAATAACTCGACGTTACCGTCCGGTATGGGGACAACAGGAGGAACATCCAACGTTAAGTTAAAGGGGTTATCACAGGTGACGTTGACATAGTCTATTTCCACAAAGGTGCCGTTAGAAACGGTTGCTGACACGAGAAAGTAACCTTGAGATGGGCACGTATGGTTCACAATACACCATGAATTATTAGTGGATAGGCATACTTCACTTGTACTGCCATCAGTAAAGTCTAAGGTATACGTCACATTAACACCGTCTACACCATACATGGCATACTCCTTAGGTAAAACGTTTACATAAGAAAAGTTTTCTCCGTAAAGGAAGTACATGACTCCGACCCGTAATGGATTAGATGTAAGATAAGTTGTACTGGACACCGCCACATCTGTTGATAACCAAACTGTGTAGTTTCCTCGATCTTCATAAGTGTGGTTAAACACGCTTCTGTCATAGTTATAGGTAATGTTGGAAACCCCGTCAAAATACCATGTCAATGTTACATTGATCGGCATTAAGTCGAAGTCTCCATGGTCAACATGAAACTCCACTACAGTTGAATCTGATTTATTCATAGGATAAGGACTTGCGACCGAAAAACTCATATATGAAGCCTTATATTTTTCTACCGTGATATTGAACTGGTATATTTCCGCACTTACAAGGTTTGAACAATTAAAAGTAGGATAGAACGTACCTTCTAACAAGTATGAATACGAATATTCGAAGAATGTATTAGAAAATGATAAATTGTGAGCCATGGACCCTCCGCCATCCGCAGGATCGAATATACATGAAGCATTCGTTGGTATAGGTACGAACGTTTCGAGAGTAATGTTGTTCGATATACTCATCGTTTGAAGATTCAGCCACGGATACCTCTTACCTAACGGCTCTAGAGTAAAACCAGTGGTAGGTAAAGGATTTTGCACAATTACTTTAAATTGACCACCATTTGAATATCCACCATTGTATGCAGACCACGTGATTGTGTATACTTCCGGTGAGGTGTATGTGTGGGTAAAGGATGTTAGGTTGTACTTGTGGTACAGTATACTAGAGTCGGCACTTCCGATCACAGAACCATCGTCATAGTCGATTGAGAATTCAAAACCCGAATTAGGTGGATCCGTGAAACTGAAAAGGATGGTATCATTGGTTTTATAAATACCGCTACCATTGAAGTAAGTGAAGTTTAAACTTTCCAGCGAATCCCAGACGGGAACAGTAAGGGTGAAGTTCAATAGATCAAGAATATTTTCGGACCATGCATTCACGGTATATATTCCTTGAGTGTCAAATAGATGCGAGAAGGAGAACGATGTTTGGCTCGGTAGTGAATCGTTCAGTGAGTGGGAGCCCAAGTCTCCTGCCCCGTGGTTATAATCGATAGTAAAATTTACCAGGTCCATAGGTAAGTTGGCCGAATTGTCCACGTTAAATGTGAATGTTAAATCGCTGGTTGTGTTGCCATTCGACGAGGAAACAGTAAAAAGGATGTTGTTAGGTGGGTAAATAACAATCACAGGTACATACACCGTCAGCTGGCTCACACTGTTACTGGCTGTGACTGATATGTTGTAATGTCCAGGCCTGTGGAGATACAAATAAACACACATGTGAAGCAGTAAATGAAAAATGTATAAACGGTTATTTTATTAACTAAAAGGGTTTTCTATTTTTTTTAAATGAATCTCTTGTTGCTTCAATGAAAAATCGTAATTGAAATATTAACACTATAGACCAAGAATGGTTTTCAGTAATTTCAATATATAGTGATTGCGAAAGTCAGAAAATGTTAGCCTTTCTTACACCTCTGCAGCTGACGACTTTTGAAAACATTGTGACACAAAGGACACATTTCTCCTTTTTTGCAACAATAATTTCAACTTTGGTTTAATAATAGCTCTTCTATTAATATAAAAGTTTCTATTTTTTAACTGAATGTTCAAAGTCGTCTGCTGTAGATGGGAAAGGGTTAAGAAGGATACGGCTAAATGTCTTAAAAAATAAGCCAAATGCCTATCTATCTACGCTGATCTTTTCGTGATTTCAGCATGCTACAGATGCAGAGATGTGTACGATAACATATATATACAGCATGCTACAGATGCAGAGATGTGTACGATAACATATATATAATTGAGACGATCCGCGAGAAAACCATCATTGTGGACTCTGCGTAAAGTATCGACTCGGATCAGCCTAAGCATGCTACACAGGCCTACCCGGATAGACACTGTTCGTATCCTGTGGATTTTCTGTTTCAGGAATAACTACTGTATACATCTATCACCCAAAGACGGAATGTGTCGGCCGGATCAGTCTGCGCGGACAGCGCAGGCTGATCTGGTCGATACATTACGCAGATGTTTATCGCCGCAGCTGCATTTTGGACTCTGAATGTGAAGGCCGTCTCGCGAGAAAACAATCATTGTGGACTCTGCGTAAAGTATCGACCCGGATCAGCCAAAGCATGCCACGCAGGATAACCGGGACAGACACTTTTAGCCTCCTGTGGATTTTCTGTTTCAGGGAATCATTACTCGATACCTCTATCCATCTGTGACGGAATAAGTCGGCCCGGATTAGCCTGCGCGGACTGCGCATTCTCATCTGGTCGATACATTACGCAGATAGCATAATGTTGGTTTTCTCGCGTAAAGCTAGCGAGAATAAATTTCTAGTTTTTGCGAGTAGTTATGCATCCGATTGGACTGTGCGTATACACTACCTTGTCTGTAGTGTACATCACTAGGAAATAAGACTCCCAACCGTATGACGCGGCTCAAACACTATAAAAGTCGACAGTGTTAACACTTTTTATACCGAATGTTCTAAAATAGACTCTTCTGTGTTTTAAATCGGGCGACTCCATTCTTGATATAAAAAGAGTTTGAGCATATTTCTATAACTAAAGGGTAAACAATGCTGATTTTTACTGAGACAGACTCATCCGAATCCGTTTTGTTCGCAAACATATCAATATTGCCATTGGCGCTGAAAGAGTTTAAGTTAACTCTTTCAGCGCCAAAGGCAATATTGATGTTTTTGCAAACAATGCTGATTCAGGTGAGCCAGCTCGTGACGAGCTGTCTCACCTGAAATCAGCATTGTTTGCCCTTTCGTTATCAAAATAGTCCAAAACTTTTATTACATGAGAAATGAAGACGCCCGATTTTGAACATGGAATAGTCTACTTTAAACAATTCGGCGCTGAAAGGGTTAATCCACATACAACAAATCTGAAGCAGACGACTTTGAAGACACCTAGGCATATATTTTGAATATATCTATAAATAAAAGTATAGTTATTTTAAAAATAGTACTGAAATGATGGTGGCAAATTGTGAAATTGAGCAATTTCTCCTTTTGTCACGATGTTGCCAAACGTCGTCTACTGCAGAACAAAACATGCGGAAAAGGGTTAAAAACAAAAACAAGTACATACACTTCATATGTATATGTGATGGTATTTATCGTTAGGGCATCTTTTTCGAAGTGTGGAATTGTAACGTTCGACATCATTAACCAAATAACAGTCACCGTTGTTCCGCTGTCTAAAGTAGCTTCATAGCTGTACGCACTGTCTACCGCTATATATTCTATACTGTTTATTAGTCTGGCCTTGAATGAAAATACAAAAGCATGCACTGTTCAGAACAATCAAGCATTCGGATGCAGCAAACGTCCAATGTGCTTTGTCGCTGCTAATTCCGGATTTGTCTTGAAGTGAGAAATGTCACAATGCACGCATATTGAGGATGAAGTCATTAAGAAATTAGTTATCAACAAGTGTTTAATTTTATTTTGACAATTTAAAACACTCCCGAGAATTGAAAAACCTTCGCCTTCGGATGCGGCAAAGACCCAGGGTGCTTCGTTGCTGATAATGTCGGATTTTCTTGATGAGAGAAAATTAAGCGGCAACATTTCATAATGCACGAATATTGAGGATGAAGTCATTATTTAGAATGTAGTTAATTTCAAGTGCTAAATTTTATTTCAACCGTTTAACACTTTCGAGAATTAATAAAGCTTCGCATTTGGAATGGCAATTGCACTTGATCAAATGTTATTGCAATACAATTATCCCTGGGTGTAATAGTCTTAGAGATAAACGCCGATCAATCGTGGTTACTAAGTAATATCCGAATCTAGTTTAAAAGATTAATCCTGAAATCGACATTGTGTCGGGAAGGAAATATGTAATTGTATATAAACTATTACTTGATTGGATAGTTAATTTTCACAAATTTGTGAAGCGTCCGATCTACGAAATCCCTTCAATCAAATTTCCAAAGGTATGAATTGAATTTAACGTAAAACATAGTGTCGTCCCCGCGTTTAGGCCATAGTTAACTTTATTTAAAAAAATAAAATCATAATCAATATTGATTCTTCGACGTAAATCTTCTAGTAGCGTGGCTCTACTCGATATCTAGTGACTATTTAGATTGATTTAGAATAAAAACATTGCATTCTTAATCTACTCGATATCTAGTGAATATTTAGATTGATTTAGAATAACAATTTTGTATTCTTTATCTACTCGATATCTAGTGAATATTTAGATTGATTTAGAATAAAAACATTGCATTCTTTATCTACTCGATATCTAGTGACTATTTAGATTGATTTAGAATAAACACATTGCATTCTTAATCTACTCGAAATCTAGTGAAAATTTAGATTGATTTAGAATAAAAACATTGCATTCTTTATCTACTCGGATATCTAGTGAATATTTAGATTGATTTAGAATAAAAACATTGCATTCTTAATCTATTCGATATCTAGTGAATATTTAGATTGATCTAGAATAAAAACATTGCATTTTTTATCTACTCGATATCTAGGGAATATTTAGATTAATTTAGAATAAAAACATTGGATTCTTTATCTACTCGATATCTAGTGAATATTTAGATTGATTTAGAATAAAAACATTGCATCCTTTATTTAATAGATATCTAGTGAATATTTAGATTGATTTACAATAAAAACATTGCATTCTTAATCTACTCGATATCTAGTGAATATTTAGATTGATTTAGAATATAAACATTGCATTCTTAATCTACTCGATATCTAGTGAATATTTAGATTGATTTAGAATAAAAACATTGCATTCTTTATCTACTCGATAGCTAGTGAATATTTAGATTCGATTTAGAATAAAAACATTGCATCCTGTATCTACTAGATATCTAGTGAATATTTAAATTGATTTAGAATAAAAAACATTGCATTATTAAACTGCTCGATATCTTGTGAATATTTAGATTGATTTAGAATATAAACATTACATTCTTAATCTACTCGATATCTAGTGAATATTTAGATTGATTTAGAATATAAAAACATTGCATTCTTAATCTAGTCGATATATTGTGAATATTTAGATTTGATTTAGAATAAAAACATTGCATTCTTAAGAATCTTGTTTAAATCCATTGTATCTCGAGGGCTTTTGCGTGAAACAGTTGTAACTAAAATTTGTATTTTTTTACCAAGGTTAATCACCTCGCCATAAAGTCTTGATAAGCGTTAAATCATTTTTCTTGGTAAACAATGTAAATGTAGGTGCCATTGCTCGTTTTGAGCAATGGCTCCTAAACTTGCATTGTTTACAAAGGGGTCAAAATTGCGCCTAAATCAGGATTTTCAAAATAGGTTTTAAGTTACAACCGTTTCACGCCAAGCCCTCGAATTCTGGTCTTTATTTCGATTAATTTCAAACACCAGACTGTCACTTGATTTCCATTAACACATTTACAAATTATTTGAAGTATAAAACTATGCATCTCCAAATAAATTAATATAAAATAATAAGGCCTTCTTTTAATTCAACACACAAAGTAATGATGTAAGAGTACAGTATGTCTTTCAAAACGATTTCAATGCATTGATACTTTGATTGCTATTATAAGGACAGTTTAAGGAAATAGCACACTTTAGATATAAGATAATGTCGTACATGTTACTTTTGCCTTATAAAACAAATCTATAGATCTATGCCTTTAAAATGTGAAATTATCAGATTTCCGCCACAAGCATAATTCTGAAACTTCTTGTTATTCATACGGGTTAACAAATCGACGGCGTATGAACTTTGCAAAACTTTGCTTTACCGTCTTTCCAAATGTGTTGTCCAGAGTGGATGTTTCGATGCAGTCACGATTCTGCTACGTTTTGATTGGATGAAAGGAAAATAACGAAACAAAAATTGTTTCTAGATGAAATATTTAAATATTATAATACGTTCTTGATTGTGGAATGAGCACAAGTAATTTTATGTGTGATATTTTCCGTTTAACTACACTCGTCGTCTATTTCTAAAACGATTTCAAATAACAACTCATAAGGGTTTCCTGACTTATTTCCCTCCAGAAGTAATAATTTTTTTCTTTTCGCTTATTGGTAACAGGTGTGATTTTTTTTTTTTTCAATAAGCCATGAACCTTTCTGAAATGAAACTGCAAAATCCATGGGGGCCGCTATTTTGGTTATGTAAAAAAGGTGACGAAAAACACGGATTGAAAATAATTGTCGTCTTTTTAATCATTTTTATTTTTTAAATCGATGTTTAAGATTATTAAAGGGCTGTGTTATTTTCGTGTTAATTAACATTTGTACGAAAAAGTTAAAAACAAATGGAACTCTATACAAAATATGTTTCTCCCTTTCGTCAAAAAAACGAAGGCAAACGACACCATTAGCGACGTGACGACATTTCCGTAACACTTTATCTTGGCGTAATGTCAAATGGAGCGACGTCTTTTCTCGCAAAAAAAAGTGTATCAACATGAAAGACCCCAAATTCCTATACATGAGCTAACTCATAAAAAATATAATTATTTATCAAACATTGTGGCAAAAGAATAACTTTCTCATAATGAGCAATTGTTCTTTTGGCGACAATCATTTCCTAAGTCGTCTGCTGAAAAATAGTGAAAGGGTTTAGTAGAAATGTGACCCCTTACATCATTTGTTCCTGTCATATTAACTGGTTGAAAAAGGCAGTCGCCAGGTGGCATCAGAAAATGGCTGATATATTTGCTTCTTTACCATAATGCAGGGGATCGATAAAGGATCATCTTGGCCCTCATGTTTTAACCTCGTTCATCATAAATGTATTCCATGATTTTCTGAAAGTTTTTACTTTATTATTTTCTGTTTGTAATAGTAGCCGACAGCAATACGAATTCCGAACATGGTTTGATCATGCAAAAAACATGACATTAACATTTTTATCGTCTAGTACTATTACTTATAAATTATAAATTATTTTTTATTGCCAAAGTATGCTCTTTAATTTTTGTTTATAATTATCTTACGTTTTTTCGTAAATAGATATATGAATTTAAAATACACTTACAGATAGATTTAAAACTTCCTGTCCATAGAACACATCCGTTGTGACGTCAGCCCATGTTCGTGCGTCACGATAAGGACTAAGAGTGATGACGTAATCTCCGTACTTAGTGTTGCCCTTTTCGGATACAGTAACAGTTATCACAGTGTCGTTGATAACGTAAGTCACATCTAGTTTGTTAGGAGCGCACGTGATGGTAATATCACACAAACCGTCAAAGTAAAAGACAATGTCAGTGGTTGTGTTAGTGCTGTTCAACCATTGCACAGCTGGTTCCGACGAATCTACAGTCAACGTATGTATCACTGAAATATAAACATAGGACAATTACATGAACAGGTAACCAAACGTGTAAACATTAATTCACTGTTAACATGCAAGCCGAGCCCCGGTATCTCAGTCGGTAGCAACGCGAGATGTCAATCCAGGGGTTGTGAGTTTGAACCCCAGCTTGTCGCATATTTTTTCCGACGTTTGACAAAAGTTGCTGTGAAAAACGTCATTCGTCGTCAACCAATGGGCTTACAGTCGGAAAAAGCAGCCAGTTGTTTGGAAAAACTGTTGTGTGGAGTACTGGTGTGAGAAAGCCAGGAACCACATGAGAAGGCCGCCGTTATATGAATGAAAAAGTGTTGAATACGGCGTTAAACCCCAATTAATCAATGATAAAATGCAAATAAAGAAGATATTACATCTTTATATTTTATCCATCAACTCTTATCCCTTTATATGCGACTTTAAAGGTTATTTACGTAAACCGTAATTAAAGCCTTGAACAAACCAAAATTGCGGACACTGTAGCAAAATCGTGAAGTCTTATCCGGGTCAATTGCCCGCTACTCATTTACTAATTGGTGCGAAAAATAACATCCCCATTAAAGCGCATGAACTTGTTAAGCATCAATGACTCATCAAAAACTCTCAGACTTTTAGCGTGACAATGTTATTTGTTTTACCATAATAATATTGATTGATTAATATACCAACGCATCTTTGTACAGCCCATTCGAATAGCAACTTTGAATACCGAAACAGCGCTCATATTTTAATAATAGATTTGAGGTTTGAATAATGTATGCAGTTCCTGGAAGATGGCCAAGCCATAAATGACCTAAAGTATTTTTAAATGATTGTTTACGTTGACCTATTTTCAAATGGTTAAAAATCAGCTATCGAATTTGGATATTCACAAGTATTATTCCACATAATCCGGACTTTTGTGCATTGAAATCTGTCACTATGGCATATATGATATAACATAAAATGTTTGATAGTTTTACGAAAATACAGGTTGTGGAATAAATTTTGTAGATATCTTAATACAATACACAATTAGCTAAATATCGGGGTCAGGTCATTATCAAAGCCGTGACTGATGACGTTGACCTCAATATTTGAGCAATTCCACGAGAAAAACCAACATTGTGGACTATGCGTAAAGTATCGATCCGGATCAGCTTATTTTGAGGATGAAGTGACAATTCGCTCACCGGAACAGTTTAAATCCACTTCCGGCCAGAGGAGTCCCGATTCGTTACACGTAGTCGTTAGTATTCCACCGATATAATGGTAGTCGGCATCACACGAGTACTCTAGTGATGTGTTCCATTCATGTTCGATAAGGACCGGCGTGTAGAATGTGTAGTTTATAGGTTCAGGTGGGTCACATGTAATAACTAGAAAACAACATAGAAAAACAAACCGTAGTTTAACCCTTTCCCACATACAAACGCTTACTGACGCCACTGTAGCAGACAACTTTAAAACACATAATGGCGAAAGGAGAAATTGCTCTTGATGAGCACTTTCTCCCTTTATCACGATGTTTTTAACTCTTACCAATAGTTATACATTCGTTAATAGAGATTTCCATATTTTTGTCTAAATGTTATCGAAGTCGTCTGCTGCTGTTTGTTGTGTGTAGGAAGGATTACATATTTCGCAGTAAAATGTCACTGAAATTGAAACACGTTTCGCTAAAACCAAGTGTGTTCAGGTTATTTTCCGTGAAATCGTTTACGTTTTTGACGAAATGAAACTGCTGTTCACGCTTAACATCAAAGTTAAGTGTATATTTTTTGCAGTTATGTCTGCATCTTTAACCGTTACCTTAACACATACGAAAGTTTACGTCTCTGCAGCAGACTATATTTGTAAAATTTAAGATTTTTCTCAATTTTCCGTAATGTTTTCAAAAATGCATCAAATTTATACTTCCAATTTCTAGATGTTACAAATCATATATTGTACAACTATAGAAAGGGAAAATTCATATTTTAAACGGTCGGGTTTATTTGACAGGAAATGAAATCAAATTGTTTTTCAAAATTCCGATGATCATAATTCCATTAAACGTCTGAGTTCGTTATAACTGATATCAATAATACCGTATTAAGGAGGCATATGCGCACACAAACAATTTCAACTGACAAATTCAAAGGAAACAAATTTGCAATTGCGATAAAAGCATGTTCAAACTTGGCAATGGACTTTAGATTGACGGCCGCGAACGCGAAGTGCAAGAGTATTCTACACGCCATGGTAGATTAAACAATATCATTCACACACATGTATACTTACTTTTCTTTCTTTTACATGATTCGTCAGTTATTTTCCATACATTTAGAATGCCGGAAATACTCACACCTTCGACACGAACCGCTTATTATTTCTACCATATTCAATTCAGGCCGTAGTTAAGATGTTTTTAGCAACATAAGTCCAAACGCACTTAGTCGTGAATCGTTATTTAGTGCCACGCAATGACAACAGTATAGGACTTCTTTGTAAATTGTGGCTAACCATGTTCCTATATTAGCATTAATTAAGTGGATCCCAAAATATTGGATCTCATCAATAAAGGGAAAGCTCTCACACATACACACATATGAAATTTACAAAACAACTTATATTAGACGTTTAAGAAGTGTGGAGACCCTTTCCCACCTTCATACGTATTTGGACACATCCGCAGCAGACGACTTTTAAAAAATATTTGTTGTAAAAGGAAAAATTGCTAATGACGAGCAATTTCTCAATTTTCCAGAGTTTCCACTATTTTCAATAAATACACTACAATATTATAGGTTATTGCATCAATATGGGAAATTATTAATTAACTATTGCGTATTTGACGCGATACTAGAACAACCGTAGAGCTAATACAGAACAAAAGAAGACAATATTTGCTAAAACTCGCCTAATATGGACCAAGTCGGCCAATATGAATTTCTGCCGTTTTCATTGGCTACAAAACTCGCCAAATACGAAATCTGAGGAATGGACCATTTTCATTGGCTGTCGAAACTCGCCTTATACGAGAATGGTGGAACACAAAAATGAATTAGGTAGCCGTCTTTTTTAAAGATCAACGCATTGAATTGACAAAGTAACCGATTTTAACTTATATTTTCCGCCATATTAACCATTAATTGTTTATTTAAGATTATAACTAAAGACTCATGTATTTATAAAAAAGTTGATTAATAAAATACTTATTAATTAGGTGATTTCATATTGGCCGAGTTATTTGTCCTCTGTCAGCAGTATTGTCCTTCGCCCTTCGGACTCAGGCCAATACTGCATACCTCGGACAAATAACTCGGCCAATATGAAATCACCTAATTAATAACATTATAATATTGTGTTGGACGAGTTCCTTTGGCTGAGTTGCCCGAGCTTGCGAGGGCACTCCGCCGAAGGAACGAGTCCCAACACAATAGATTCCCATAATCATGCAATAACCTTTTTATTGTATAATTTGATATTGGCTATTTAAAATGTGTCTTTTTTTTTTTTTTTTTAAACACGTCACACTATTAGAAAATGAACAGTCGTTTTGGATTGCTCAGATAAATAATATAATCATTAACGATATATCGCGCAATTATACTCTCCTTTACGCTGGTTGCTAAGGTCGCGGAAAATATAATTTACGAACCGCCATTGTTGTCGACTCGAACTTGGAATCGTCGACAAAATGATGTGTAACGCCTTTTCAAACAGTGTTTTTCATTAATAACTCGTGTATTATCTTATTCTTGTATTTACGCTTGGATATTTGTTTTTTTATTACGATTTAGATGCCCCTTTAAAAGGGCCTTTTGACCTCGCAGTATGTTCAGTAAAGCGAACACACATCTTTGATATACATGTAAAGGCTACTGCGTTGATAAACTTCACATCGGAGGATAACAAAACAAATCTGAAGACCTACCTTTAAAACAATCATTTGCTTATTCATCCTAATAGTTATGAATCCCTCTTTATTTGTTGATACACTTATAATAGATCGTCAACCACAATCAAAACAACAATCGAGCAATATTATTGATATACACGTCACATTATTACGTCAGAAACTACGTACGTAGCTAACGCTATAAATAGACCAGATTGGGTTTTGTGTATGTCTATCGATTTTTTCACTACGTGTCATCTATAAAAGATGTACCAAACAATGTACTACGAACCGTATAAGCACAGCTTTTTCCTAGGACTATCAGAGAGTCGAACCTTGAGCAGATCACATCTGTAAACTGATTCAAGTCCCGTCTACATTGATACACAGCCTAAACAACACAGATGTTTTTTTATTTCATTTATATTTGTAAATGTGCCTAATTAGTTGTTTTAACCATGTTAATGGCTTAATTTGCCTGCGATGCACTAAGCCCTGACAGTAACACAGTAGAAGTAGAAGTTAGCTGGTCTCTAAATCATGAAAGGTTGGATGAGAGCGCTTTGTAACGTTAGTGTATGGAAATAGTTCCGTCCTTAGCGTCACGTGAAAAAGATTCCAGTGCAATATCAACCCGTGCAATATCAAATGATATTGCATCCTTTGTTCATATGGAAACAAGAAGGAACAATATCAAAGTATACAATAAATATATTTATTGTATACTTTGATATTGTTCCCTCTTGTTTCCATATGAACAAAGGATGCAATATCATTTGATATTGCACGGGTTGATATTGCACTGGAATCTTTTTCACGTGACGCTAAGGACGGAACTATTTCCATACACTAACGTTACAAAGCGCTCTCATCCAACCTTTCGTGATTTAGAGATCCAGCTAACTTCTACTTCTACTTTGTTACTGTCAGGGCTTAGTGCATCGCAGGCAAGTGAAGCCATTCAAATGGTTAAAACAACTAATTAGGCATATTTAAAAATTTAAATGAAATATAAAAAAACATCTGTGTTGTTTAGGCTGTGTATCAATGTAGACGG
The DNA here is from genome assembly GCA_031761405.1 of Serripes groenlandicus. Lineage (NCBI taxonomy): Eukaryota > Metazoa > Mollusca > Bivalvia > Cardiida > Cardiidae > Serripes > Serripes groenlandicus. The sequence continues at coordinate 89,168,072 of JASEVX010000004.1, forward strand.
GACTTGAATCAGTTTACAGATGTGATCTGCTCAAGGTTCGACTCTCTGATAGTCCTAGGAAAAAGCTGTGCTTATACGGTTCGTAGTACATTGTTTGGTACATCTTTTATAGATGACACGTAGTGAAAAAATCGATAGACATACACAAAACCCAATCTGGTCTATTTATAGCGTTAGCTATGCTAGTAAATACGTACGTAGTTTCTGACGTAATAATGTGACGTGTACATCAATACTATTGCTCGAGTGTTGTTTTGATTGTCGTTGACGATCTATTATAAGTGTATCAACAAATAAAGAGGGATTCATAACTGCTAGGATGAATAAGCAAATGATTGTTTTAAAGGTAGGTCTTCAGATTTGTTTTGTTATCCTCCGATGTGAAGTTTATCAACGCAGTAGCCTTTATATGTATATCAAAGATGTGTGTTCGCTTTACTGAACATACTGAGAGGTCAAAAGGCCCTTTTAAAGGGGCATCTAAATCGTAATAAAAAAACAAATGTCCAGGCGTAAATACAAGAATAAGATAATACACGAGTTCTTAATGAAAAACACTGTTAGAAAAGGCGTTACACATCATTTTGTCGACGATTCCAATTTTGAGTCGACAACAATGGCGGTTCGTAAATTATATTTTCCGCGACCTTAGCAACCAGCGTAAAGGAGAGTATAAATGCGCGATATATCGTTAATGTTTATTTCTCTGAGCAATCCAAAACGACTGTTAATTTTCTAATAAGTGTGACGTGTTTAAAACAAACAAAACGACACATTTTAAATAGCCAATATCAAATTATACAATAAAAAGGTTATTGCATGATTATGGGAATCTATTGTGTTGGGACTCGTTCCTTCGGCGGAGTGCCCTCGCAAGCTCGGGCAACTCAGCCGAAGGAACTCGTCCAACACAATATTTTCCCATATTGATGCAATAACCTATATTATTGTATACTTTGATATTGTTCCCTCTTGTTTCCATATGAACAAAGGATGCAATATCATTTGATATTGCACGGGTTGATATTGCACTGGAATCTTTTTCACGTGACGCTAAGGACGGAACTATTTCCATACACTAACGTTACAAAGCGCTCTCATCCAACCTTTCGTGATTTAGAGATCCAGCTCACTTCTACTTCTACTTTGTTACTGTCAGGGCTTAGTGCATCGCAGGCAAGTGAAGCCATTAAAATGGTTAAAACAACTAATTAGGCATATTAACAAATATAAATGAAATAAAAAAAACAGCTCTGTTGTTTAGGCTGTGTATCAATGTAGACGGGACTTGAATCAGTTTACAGATGTGATCTGCTCAAGGTTCGATTCTCTGATAGTCCTAGGAATAAGCTGTGCTTATACGTTCGTAGTACATTGTTTGGTACATCTTTTATAGATGACACGTAGTGAAAAATCGATAGACATACACAAAACCCAATCTGGTCTATTTATAGCGTTAGCTATGCTAGTAAATACGTACGTAGTTTCTGACGTAATAATGTGACGTGTACATCAATAATATTGCTCGAGTGTTGTTTTGATTGTCGTTGACGATCTATTATAAGTGTATCAACAAATAAAGAGGGATTCATAACTGCTAGGATGAATAAGCAAATGATTGTTTTAAAGGTAGGTCTTCAGATTTGTTTTGTTATCCTCCGATGTGAAGTTTATCAACGCAGTAGCCTTTATATGTATATCAAAGATGTGTGTTCGCTTTACTGAACATACTGAGAGGTCAAAAGGCCCTTTTAAAGGGGCATCTAAATCGTAATAAAAAAAAAAATGTCCAGGCGTAAATACAAGAATAAGATAATACACGAGTTCTTAATGAAAAACACTGTTAGAAAAGGCGTTACACATCATTTTGTCGACGATTCCAATTTCGAGTCGACAACAATGGCGGTTCGTAAATTATATTTTCCGCGACCTTAGCAACCAGCGTAAAGGAGAGTATAAATGCGCGATATATCGTTAATGTTTATTGATCTGAGCAATCCAAAACGACTGTTAATTTTCTAATAAGTGTGACGTGTTTAAAACAAACAAAACGACACATTTTAAATAGCCAATATCAAATTATACAATAAAAAGGTTATTGCATGATTATGGGAATCTATTGTGTTGGGACTCGTTCCTTCGGCGGAGTGCCCTCGCAAGCTCGGGCAACTCAGCCGAAGGAACTCGTCCAACACAATATTTTCCCATATTGATGCAATAACCTATAATATATATACATATACTTAATATTGTCGACTAGATTGTTTCAAAGTCGTCTGGTGCAGATTTATTGTAAGTGGAAAAGGGCTTAATACAGGAAACAATGCATAAAAGTTACTCGTGCAGTCTGGCGCTGTTCCATTGAAGTTTGTATCTGCCTGACATGAACGGTAAGCGTCCCCGTCCGTTAGGTTGTAACCAAGGACACACGTATACTCGACACTCGTGTTAAAATCGTACTTGGACTGGTATGGGTCGATCGTGGAATAAGGCTCGTCTATTCGATTACACTGTACGACTGAAATCACGAACAAATTGGCAAGCATTATTTATTAACCTTTTCCCTGATATATTCTTTATTTGAAGCTTTAGAGGCAGACAACATTTTAGAAAATCAGTTGAAAAACGAAAATTGGGCGAAAGTGGGCTTAACATTTCTCCATTTCCTAAAATATTTTTACAGCGTGTTAAAAACTTACTTCCAGTTTTCAAGACATGACAATTTCTTTATAAAATGTTTAAGAAGACGACGAATACGAACATATATCATACGGTATTCGACAAACGGATAAAAAGGGATATCCTTGTAAATGACCGCAAGATTCCACATTCTTCAGAAATTGTAACGTAAATTGATGGACAGGAATACTAGATTAGATGAAAACTATAACAGACAACAACCAATTTAATTATGTTATCACAAGGAGAGTTCCTGTGTAAGTAACCAGTACTACTGGTATATTTATCATGACATCAGCTAGTTTATAGTCATGCTAACCCCCTAATCCTGAACGTGAAAGAAGGGAAAGCCATTACAACCCCTTTTAAAGCCGAGGATTAAATCCGCACCCGAGACGGACGCTCTACCAGACGGGGCGTTATTTCAGAGGTAGTTCAGAGACGTTAGTATATTAGATATACATTGGATAGTTTCGTATATGTCGACATGATATTTTAGCCCTCCCGCGAGAAAACCACCATTATGGTCCCTGCGTAATGTATCGACCCAGATCAGCCTGCGCAGTCCGCGCATACGGATCCGGGGTGATACATTCAGTCTCAGGGGGATATAGGTATAAAGTAGTGATTCCTGAAACAGTAAATCCATAGGAAGGCGAAAAGTGTCTATCCGGGTAAGCCTGCGCGGCATGCTTAGGCTGACCCGGATCGATACTTTACGCAGAGTCCAATCTGTTGGTTTCTCGCGGGACGGCTCTTTTGTTGATAAAAATGTATTCTGTAGTTGATTAACTATAGACATTCACAACGCGAAGACTATAACTTTTACTTCCCCTTTGTGCCACATTAACCATCACGAGATAACGTTATCAATGCCGTTGTGTCGAACATATTTAAAATTGGCTCAAAGTTCTTTAAAAGTCTTAGAATGAGCGGATCGTTGTAAAATTGAACAGTAATGCATTTTCAACTATAGTAGATTTAGATCAGACAGCCTATCAACGCTTATAATTCACAAAATATAAGATTTGCGTTGTAAAAGTATTTTTTGGAATACATGTTTTAATATAATATTTCGTAAGTCATCATACTTGGGCAAAGTGCCGGTGTACCATCCCATGTCCCGTGTTCAGTACAAAATCTCGTGAGATTTCCACCATCGTGATAGTAACCATAGTTGCAGTTGTAGTTCACTTGGTTAGAATAGTTATAAATGGCTAGGTCGGGCGCAAATGTACCATTTTCAATGATGTCCGGAGGATCGCATAGCACAACTGTAATTAAAAAAGAAGAAATGGCAAATAACTTGCGTCTATTAAAATGGTCACACAAACTAAATGTTTTCCAGTGGTTAAACTATATAGAACACATATCGAAGGTCTATAATCCTAAAAATACATCTGTTAACAAGTAAACACAAATAAGAAAGGAATCTATACTTTGTAATTCAAAATTGGATAATACATGCGTTTGGTACATACGTGTACAGTTGGCTTCTTGTCCTTCCCAATCCCGTGTTTCCGTACATCTACGTGTTTCATCTCCCCCTGTTCTGTTGTAGCCGAGTTCACACGTGTAGGTTATAGTTGTGTTGTAGTCTGACTCCGATATATTCGGTGCTATATACGTATGATCAGGTATCGGAGGCTGAGGACACGTAATTACTGAAATTACATTATTGTCATAATTATAGAGGAACATATGAGTCAGCCACGCATTCGAGAATTGTTTTACAGATACAGCTTGCCGTATTCTTACGCGCATTTCAATTTTATAATTAATTTGCCTAGCACGCATACAATTCTTGCTATTCAGCTTATCTATGCCAGAGCATCCACGTTAATGAAGCATATTTTTATCTAAGCGTATCGTAAAAAAGTAATTTGCATATTATCTCTATTTGGTTAAATGTAAAATGGACGCAGCATCGGTAGCATGCGCATACATCGACGTGTATCCACCCATCATTCGGTCCCCTTCGATGTTTTTTATAGTATTGTATCATCCATTTCATACTTGTGCAGTTAGGAGGGGAGCCATCCCAGGTCCAATTGGCTTGACAAGTTCTTATACTGTCACCATCCGTCAAGTTGTAACCCAGATCGCATGTATACGTCATTGAGGTGTTAAAGTCATGCAATGGTTGGCTAGGGGTGACAGTGGAATGTAGTTCGAGCGTCTCGTTGCATTGAACAACTGAAATAAATTAATTATATAATTTAAGACATGTATATAAGTAGATAGCAGGCATATTCAACTGTGATTAGTTCACGTCTAGTTCACCCCAATGCACACGTTTGATAAGAGTGTAGTGCCTGTTCTAGTTGCCCGTAAAGAGCAATCAGAACAGGTCGTGTTGTTACAGACTTAGAGCATTTTGTGTATCTTCATGATAGCATGATAACATTCGTTCCTCCTTATATAATTACGTAATGTTTATGTGTGTATATATTAATTACTTGTGCATGGCCTGATTATACAATAACATTTGAGTCTGAATTTGAATATTATACTACTACTGAGGATATTGTGACAACTTATATTAATCCCTCCCGACGAATGAATCAGGAAAACTGAGCTAATTATCTCACAAAGTGTTTGATAAGATTCCAAAGGTCGATCCTGTCCTAACAGGATTCGAACCAATAACGTTTGGATCTGTTTGTCTGAGCTTCTGTCTCTCACTTAAAAATGTGTTTCAGTTTCCGAATTTGCGATAATGACTCATTGGTCTATTTTACAACATACTGTAATACAATAATACTTCCTGGTTAGAAAGATTGTTTAAATAATTCCAGTAACATTGATATCACTTCCTGTTTAGAAAGATTGTTTAACTAATTCCAATTCCTATCACTTCCTGTTTAGAAAGAGTGTTTAAATAATTCCCATTACATTGACTTTTATTTCCTGTTTAGAAATAGTGTTTAAGTTATTCACATTACATTGATATCACTTCCTGTATGAATTATTCCCTCGCACAAAAATTTGCAAAACTAAACGCCTTTATAGTTTATATGTAACTCATTAAACAGTGGCGGTCTCCTGAATTGTATATTATTTTAACATTTCCCTGGTAAAGTCTTCAATATTGCCGTAGTTTTAGACGAAATCTGTAAATATTGTGGTAATAGCCAAATTCCTCAAAATTTAGCAGTTGTTTTTATTTAATCAAAGTTTAAACTATCTATAAAACTATAGTGTCCAGATAATACCGGTTTTTTTCTGCATACATATAAAACTATATATGTTTACAAACGGTTAGTGATTGTATTATACCGTTCAATGCTTATAACGATGATGTGCGTACTTGGGCAGAGTAGAGTGCTCTTGGGCAAGGCAATTTCTTAGCCTAGAACTGGTTTGTTTACCCAGGGATCATGAATAAATGAACTGTCGTCGTGATAAAACTGGGATAATGTTTAAAACGGCGTAAAACCATAACAAATAACATAACAAAACAAATAAACGTGCTTGAGCATTCTGGTGTGATTCCTGTCCATGTTGCATTTTCTGTACAGATTGTGTTGATGTCTCCGCTCGTATGATAATAACCATGGTTACATACATACGTCACAGCTGCACTGTAATTGTATGACGCCAGTGCTGGTATAAATGTGCCGTCTGCTGTCGAATTTGGTGGATTACACGTTACCACTGTTTAAAAATACAAAAACCATTATAATTTTAAACAACATTCCGCCTGTATATAAAGATTGTTTTGTTTTTAATTGTTAAACTTCATTTGAACTCGTTGGATATGAGGTTAATTCTTTTGTCAATAGAGAGGCATCCAATGGGGGCGTTGTTTATTTCCAGTGTTTATGATAAAATGCACAGAGTCTACACTTCTACTAAGTTTTTGATTTAGTTCATGTAAAAGAAAAAGAACGCAGAAAGACATGTAAGGAAATATTTGTCCAGTTTTTCGATATTTATCAATTTACAAAATGCAGCAGACCGTATTCACAAATTTATATTTCAAGAAATACCCAATGATCAAACGCATTCAAAAATACCAAACTAGCAGAATCTCAAACTTTTTATATTCGTAAACGCGCACCTGACATTGTCAAGGATTTCAATTGAGATCTTACGTGTACAATTGGCCTCTTGTCCTTCCCAATCCCGTGTTTCCGTACATCTACGTGTTTCATCTCCCCCTGTTCTGTTATAGCCGAGTTCACACGTGTAGGTTATAGTTGTGTTGTAGTCTGACTCCGATATATTCGGTGCTACGTATGTATGGTCAGGTATAAGTGGCTGGGGACAGGTTATTACTGAAAAAAGTATGATTGAAATACAAGACTGTTTATGCAGACTCAACCCTTTCTCACATAGAACTATTCCGTAGTAGACGTTAAATAAAAAAGAATTGAAACCGCCTATGAATTAAAATACAACTATTGAATAGAATCGAAAACATTGCATCTAAATGAGAAATTGTTCACCATGAGCAATTTCTCCTTTTGCCACAATGGTTTCAAAAGTCGTTTGTTGCAGAGGCATCAGCGTGCGTCTGTAAGTTGGAAAGGGTTAACATAACAAGAGCTGTCAGAGGACAGCATGCTCGACGTTTTCGTGCTTGCCAATAAAGCAAAACTATTTTGGGTGGTACAGAAAACATAAGTAATTACTTTATCATACTATTTATAAGCTAGGTACTTCATAAGTCGTTAAAGGGTCCTAATTCTTACAAAAACCTTCACTGAATTATGCGCTCTTGGCTGTTGGTGGAGGTTTTGATGGTACAAAAATAGTGTAAGTGTTTAAACTATATCTCTAATTGTTTTGAAACAAATTGATTTGGTATGAATAACTCAACCAAAAGTCTATGTAAAAAAGGGCCATAATTCTTACAAAAGTCTTGACAGAGTTATGTACTCCTGTCTGTTGATGGAGGTAATGATGGTGAATACGTGTGGTAAGTTTAAAAGCAATATCTGTAAGTGCTTTGACAAACAATGGAATGGGTACAAAACCTTAACCAAAATTCTAAGTCGAAAATGGGCCATAATTCTTACAAAAACCTTGACAGAGTCATGTACTCTTGTCTGTTGATGGATGTAATGATGGTTAATAAGTTTTGTAAGTGTATAAGCTATATCACTAATGGTTTTGCAAAAAAGTCGGGTGGTACGAACAACTTAACCAAAATTCTAAGTTGAAAAAGGGCCATAATTCTTACAAAAACATGGACAGAATTATGTACTCTTGTCTGTTGATGGATGTAATGATGGTGAATAAGTTTCAAAGCAATATCTGTAATGGTTTTGAAAAAAAGTGAATTGGTACCAAAAACATAGCCAAATATCTTTGTCAAAAAGGGTCATAATTCTTACAAAAATCTTGACAGAGTTGATGGAGGTAATGATGGTGAATAAGTATTGTAAGTTTAAAAGCAATATCTGTAATGGTTTCGACAAAAAATGGAATTGGTACAAAAAACGTAACTAAAATTTTAAGTCGTCGAAAAAGGCCCATAATTCTTACAAAAACCTTGACAGTTATGTACTTTTGTCTGTTGATGGAGGTAATGATGGTGAATAAGTGTTGTACGTTTCAAAGCAATATCTGTAATAGTTTTGACAAAAAAAATGTGAATTGGTAAAAAAACCTGAACCAAGGTGTGACACCAACGCCGACGCTGACGCCGGGGCGAGTAGTTTAGCTAGCCTTTTCTTCGAAACGTCGAGCTAAAAATGGTATGAATGTACATAGTTTGGAGACATTCGATTGTTGTTTCGCATGGATCCGCTTATCATTTAGTTGACGTAAATACTGATCATCAACAAGTCTGTTTGCAAGGTCGCACATTACTATTTCTCTGTAACAACTAACTCAGATTAACCCTTTCCCATATACAACAAATCTATAGCAGACGACTTTGAAAAGATCTGAGCAGCAAATATATGAACAATCTCCATTAATTGCAGTTTTATTATTAAATAGAGTTGAACGCATTGTGGCAAATGGTGAAATTGTTCATCATGAGCAACTTCACCTTTGCAACATTGTTTTCAAAAGTCGTCTGCTGCAGAGGCGAATGAAAGCGTCTATATGTGGGAAAGGATTAAACAGTTTGTTGAATCCAAGAGAGATGCATAATGTGGGCTTCATGAAAAACTAATTGCAACCGTTTTCCATGCAAAACTCGGCGTATCTTTAACAGAATGATTCTTTGATAAGGGTTTAACGCTGTTTTAAAAAAAAAAAATCAGATATATCACTGGTCCATTTATCCTGACACCAGCCATTCAGTCGTAATGCTGGTTAAACAATCTTGAGCGCAAAGGAGGGCATCCATTTCTACCATTTTTAAAGTCTATGGTATGACCCGGCCGGGGTTCGAACCCCGACCTCCCGCACTCGAGGCGGGCGCTCTATCGCTACACCACCGAGGCGGTCAGGCGATATATCTACCATGTATCTATTATCATGTCATGTTTGTACTTCAAATATGTTCCTCGAAGGTGGAGTTGCCTTTGGCCAAGGCAAATGGCCTAGCCTAATACTGGTTTGATTGATTGATTGCGGTAAAACGCCGTTTTCAACTATTTCCGGTCATATCACGACGGCCAGTTCACATACCCAAATGTTTCCTGGCTGTCTAACATCAGTACTCCATACAACAGCCTTTCCAAGCAAATGGCTGTTTCCCACATAGCCTATTAACTAATTGGTGGAAGACGTATGCCGTTTGTCGATTTGACTTTTTTCAAACGTCGGAAAGAATGTTGGCCGAGCTGGGGTACGAACTCATAAAAACCTAGATTGACAGCCCGTGTCACTACCGACTGAGCTATCTTAGCTCGATGGCTTACCACTCAGAGATCTTGAATATGTTTTCATTTGTCATACTAGGACTGAATTTCCCTTGAATACAAACATTTTGTCCATAAAATGTCAATCAATCGTTTTTAAAATCAATCATTATGGTCATAGTCTTTTTCGAACATTTTCAATGTTATTCGTAAATAGGTACCACCTATATATATTACAAATTGAACTGAATTGAATGCATGACTAAAAGCTAAAATATATACTACGAGAAATAAGTTTAACGCAAAACTCTTACTAGTGCAGTTAGGAGGGGAGGCATCCCAGGTCCAATTGGCTTGGCAAGTTCTTATACTGTCACCATCCGTCAAGTTGTAACCAAGATCGCACGTATACGTAACTGACGTGTTAAAGTCAAGCACGCCTTGGTTTGGAATATAGCTTGAATGCGTTTCTGAGGTAACGCTGCACTGCACAACTATACAAAATGAAGTAATGTTTAGGTAGATATTCTTTCAACGAGAAATGTTTGGTTCTTAAAAGATGGACCTCTTTAGAGGTTTAAATTTTCTTCTGAGAGAATCATATTCCATCGCATCTGAATGTAGACACCGTTGGAAATCACTGTAGAAGAAGGAGAAGTTGCTATTGTTCAGCAATATCTCCTTTACCAGCAATGTTTTCCGCTCCATCCGAAGATCTGTTTCTTTTCCCCGATATTTTTCTTTGAATTAGGCAGATGCGAGAAATGTTAACCTGTCTATCTAAAGAGATGTCTGCTCTGCGGAGGTGCAGTTTTTTAGAGGTTATAGCCAGGCAATATCGTACTTATAATTCAATTGTTAAATGAGCCGTTCCACGAGAAAACCAACACATTCCGTATCAGGGGTATACACGTATTGAGTAATGAATCCTGAAACAGAAGATCCACATGAGGCGAAAAGAGCCTGTCCTGGTTAGCCTGCGCGGCATGCTAAGGCTGATCCGGGTCGATACAATGTCAACAATGTTGATTTTCTCGTGGGACGGCTCAAATAAACCATTATAATATTGCTTTTCAAAAGAAGGTAGTACAATTATATTGCTTGCATCGAGTTTGAATACAAATAAAAACATTACGATAACAGTGGAATCGCGATTTCTCATGAGTTACTTCGAGATATCGACGTGTTCGAAGGATCCCTTGTTTAATGTTGTATGTATTTACAGCTTCTAGTTATTCGCAATCCATGTAAACTTTAATATATTTTCATCCTGAAAATCAAGCCAGTGATAAATCATAGCTGAGAAATATGAAAGTTCTACGGCTACGTCGTTATCAAAAAACCGATGCATTTGAATTATCACATGAGAGAGTTATTGCGAGTCCACTGTATATGATTCTTGCTCAACTTGTTTTCACAAATTGGTCAATATTCTGTTTTGTTCGTCTATGAACTTACATTAGAACTTTAACTACCTACTTGAACAAAAGGGCAAATTTCCTGTCCACGTGGCATTTTCGGTACAGGATGCTGTTAGATCGCCGCTGGTATAATAATAGCCAAAGTCACAAGAATATGTAACAAGGTCAGTGTAGTTGTAGGTTAACAAGGCAGGCATAAAGGTACCATTTCCTATCGAGTCCGGTGGGTCACATGTGACAACTGTAAGTATACAAGGCACATTAATTTACCTAATGCAGACGGAATTTGAGGCTCTTCGGAATATGACTTTAGAAAATAGTGTAAAAGGAGACGGCAATGTCTGACTATAACCTTTCCCACAATGCTCTCGTCTTTTCTATGTCCTTCTCCGTTATCACAAATATGTCCACAAAAAGACAACTCTAAAACTATCATATGAGAAAAATTGTAAAAAATAAAATAAAGGAAAATCTTATTTACGCAACAGAAGTACAATTTTTAAGTATAATTTTTAAATGTTGTAATTCAACACAATTTTGCGAAATGATTAAGCCTTTTAATTCCTTTGTATCTTTAAAATACATGCAAAGTATATGAGTTTAATATTAATAAACTTACGTGTACAGTTGGCCTCTTGTCCTTCCCAGTCCCGTGTTTCCGTACATCTACGTGTTTCATCTCCCCCTGTTCTGTTATATCCGAGTTCACACGTGTAGGTTATAGTTGTGTTGTAGTCTGACTCCGATATATTCGGTGTAACGTACGTATGATCAGGAATGGCAGGTCGTGGACAGGTAACAACTGAGAGGACATTATGTTAGAACCAACGCTTTATGTCTCATGGTTATTACGAAGGTCGCTTTTGTGACATTTGCAGCCTCATTCTGATACTTGCATTTGCAATACATGCTTGCTGCAGCAGCTTGCCTGCTTGCGTGAACAAGATGTTTATCTTATGTTGAAGCATTTAATAAGCAGTGTATCAACTATAGCGCAAGCGAATATAACAAAGACAAGATATTAAATTAGCAACACCAATGTTTAAACATATACAACATACGTTATAATTTAAAATAATTAAAAAAAAACATTATTAAAATAGCATTTATATCGATGGAATACAATTCTTAGATAAATCAAACTTTTTTTTGAAATGCAACCTTACAACTTTTAAAATTAAAATTGTATATTCAAGTAATCTGTATTTTACAATTGAATTGTTTCTAACATAAGTTACCCACCTTAGAATTGAGTGGTTTTTCAAGTAATCTATATTATTAGAAATAAACATCATCTTAAAATTATTAGCCTACCTTAGAACGTTCCCTCTACCGGACTCATGGAGATAAAGAACATTTTTATAAGGCGTCAGATGAAATAAGGGATGTTTTCGCAACAGGCAACATCGGCTTGTTTTCATGGATGCTGATAATGAAGAATGTGGGAAGACGACGCTGGTCACCGGTTCGACTGCTTTGGAAAATACTCTGACTAGTCTGACGTGACTCGTCAACCCATTATGCTACTCAATCCATCCACCTGGTAGCATTTGTCAATTACCTATTGACACGTTGTTTCATTTTCATGTTGTAGTATGGTAATTGATGAAGTACCGAACGCATATTAGACTGCATATAGATTAAAGAGCAGACTGGTATTTATCAATTGTACGCACATGCTGTTCAAAGTCGTTTGTATATGGTTCTATATGGGTCGCACAATGCAAAATAGGTGTTTGTTGTTTTGTGTAAATGCTGTTGAGACCGTTACTGCAAGACTTGTATATTCAAAATGAGAAACAATGCCTTATACAAACAGGATATCGTTTAAAAAGAACATACTTGTGCAGTTAGGAGGGGATCCATCCCACTTCCAGTTGGCTTGACAAGTTCTTATACTCTCTCCATCCGTCAAGTTGTAACCAAGATCGCACGTATAAGTCACGGAGGTGTTAAAGTCATGCAATGGTTGGTTAGGAGCGACAGTGGAATGTGGTTCGAGCGTCTCGTTGCATTGAACAACTGTAAGAGAAAACATTATATGAGCCGTTCAACGAGAAAACCACATTGTGGATTCTGTGTAAAGCATCGAACCGGATCAGTCTAGCATGCCGCGCAGGCTAATCCGGGCAGACACTTTTCGTCTCCTGTGTTTGTTTGTTTCATGAATCATTTCTCTATATCCCCATGAGACGGAATTTGTCGGCCCGGATTAGTCTGCGTGAACAGCGCAGGCTGATCTGGGTCGATATATTACGCAGAAGCCACACTGTTAGTTTTCCAGTGTGACACGGCTCATTATATAATATATTTGAAATGTTTTTATTGTATCAATAATAAATGAGGCATACATGTAACTATTGCCTTTTTTCCCCATGAGACAACTTTTTTTTTAAATTAAATGTAAAAACAAACAGCATACCATGCAGTTGAACAAGTTTATTTATGTGATTTGTCTGTTTATGATTTATGTTTATTTCATTTTTTCCAATTCTTAAACCCTTTCCTACATATAATAAATATACAGCGGAAGACTTTGAAAAGGCAGAAATATGGTCTATCTCTTAAAATGAAAGTATTTTCATTGGATAGAGTTGAAAACATTTCGCCACAAAGTTTTCAAAAATTGTCTGTAAAACCCTTCACTGACCAACTTTTATTGTTAGGAGGTATTATAACTAGATATGATTTTGTCATAGATGTTGATTGTTGATTGATTGAGTGAATAAATGGGGTTTTAGCCAATTTATTTTTAAAAACAAAATCAGTCATAGTACGGCGGCTAATTAACATATCAATGTGTTTCCATGCTTTCTACCACCAGTACTACACACAACAGCATTTTTCAAGCAACTGGTTGCTTTTCCACATAGACTATTAGCTCATTGGTGGAAGAGATATGGTGTTTGTTAATTTGACTTTTGACTAACGTCGGTAAGAATATTGGCCGATCTGGAGTTCGAACTCACAAACCCTGGATTTACAGCCCGCATTGCTACATACTGGGTTACCGGGGATCGGCAACTATAGATTTAAATCGATGAAGCGTGCCATGTGAACATAGCTCTTGTTGTTTCCCCGTTTTGCCTTACATAGAGTTAACAAAGGTGGTAACAGCGAGGCTACATTTCTTACATAGAATTTATGGCTCTCATAAATGTGGGCAAACAATAAAGAACGGGGTTAGAGAGATCGTATGCATAAGCTTAATCGCGTCTTCGTTGTAATAAGAAGCAACGCTAACCCATTTTACCCTGACGCGGATCATATATTCTCCAGATTGCGTTCAATGGGCATTATACTTGGCCGATATGCGCGAACATCCTCTTTGTTTTGCTAACACGATTTTTTTTTTCGGAAACACTCTAACCACACTGGGTGTTTACGCAACATGTTTCGGTTGCAGTAAACGCAGGGCTGGTGTCATATGATTTCAGTGTCGTATCGCATTATATAAGTAATTCAATAATACTGACTTGGACAAACTGGTTTCACGCCTGTCCACGTAGCGTTTTCTGTACACGTTCTCGTCAGACTTCCTTCGGTGTGATAGTATCCATAGAAACACGAATATATGACCGTATCGGTGTAGTTGTAAGTCGACACAGCAGGTGTAAAAGTTCCATTTTCAATTGAATCCGGTTGGTCACATGTGACAACTGAAATTATATGGAAAAAATTAGAGAACAAAATAGAAAATAACGAAACTGAGCCTTTCTCTAGAAAAGCCAACTGAAGCGCATGATACAGATCATTACGCTACATCGCGTAGTTTTTCTTTTTTAGGACGTCTTTTTTACAAACCAGTACGTGATAATTGTGACTAAAAAGAGACATGTGTTAAAGGGGTAGGTAAGTTTGGGGCCGATTTTGGCCAAGATTTTCAAAAAATATTGTTCCTCTTTTTTTTATTTTCTATGACACCTTATGGAAAGGGTAACCTTACTCTTTGCGTATTAAATCTTCCAAAGGAAAGTAAGTCAGTAAAATACTTCATATCAATAAAACTCTTTAATTATAAAATATTCGACCACTTGGTCTCTTCATCAAGGAGGAGCCATCGTCAGGCAGTGTGACGTCTTATCGCTTAGACGGAAATGACGTAATGATGTCCTGACCACGTATTCTCATCACAATTTGATCACTACAACACCAGAATGGACTGCACTTAAATAATTTCTTTTCTTTTTTAAATCTTCATTAAGATCAAGTGGTCTAAATTTGGACAAGTTTTCTTTATATGAAGTGGTAAACATTGTTGTTTAAAAAAAATACCGGTAAGCTGGTATCTCAATCCGTTGTCTAAGTGCCTGTTTCTACTGAAAAAAAGCCAAACTGCACTACAAGAACGCAGTTACGCCTTGATCACAAAACGTCTTGGCATATTCATTATTTATTCGTAAAACATCGTATACAAATAACAAACTCATTTATATATTATCTACTCTATCAACAATTCCAAAGAATTTAAAACATTTTATTTCAACATAAACTTACGTGTACAGTTGGCCTCTTGTCCTTCCCAACCCCGTGTTTCCGTACATCTACGTGTTTCATCTCCCCCTGTTCTGTTATAGCCGAGTTCACACGTGTAGGTTATAGTTGTGTTGTAGTCTGACTCCGATACATTCGGTGTAACGTATGTATGGTCAGGAATAAGTGGCTGTGGACATGTTATAACTGAAATACAAAAAAAAACCGCACTAAATCCCTCGTCTTTAAGTGGTAAGGGCGAAAGCATAAACATGTTTTTACAAACAGACAATCGTTGATTATATGTTTCGGAGAAGTGTATAATTATACAATTGCTCGTTATGTGCAATAATGTGTTAACAGTCGTTATGTGCAGATGCGAAATCAAAAGTAAGATACGGGGGTGGGGGGGGGGGGGGGGTGGGGGGTGGGGGCGGTCAGGATGAATCACTTACTTGTACAGTTAGGCGAAAAACCATCATATGTCCAATTTGCCTGACATGTGCGTACGTCATTTCCGGCTGTGAGGTTATAACCAAGGTCACAAGCGTACGTAGTCGTGGTGTTAAAATCGTAGTAATCCTGGTCTGGACTTATCGAAGAGTGGAGTTCAATGGATTTGTTACACTGAACAACTAAAATATAGAAACATTTTAAAACTCCATTTCTAATAACAACAAAAAACCCATACCAATATATTGTTTTGACCTCAACAAGTTCATGAATATTGCCCAACTTATATGTACGTTACAGCACTATCTAATTTATATTTTAAAGATACCTTACTTATAAAGCTGTATGACTAAAACCAAGTACATTTCCAAAGTATGTCTTGTTCAGAAAATACATAAAACAGATGTTGCAAAATGCCCTACTTGAAGCCTCATAAGTAACTACAATTTAATACCAATGGAATAAATGTTTCTAATATTATTTCAAATACAGTATAATTGAAACAAACTACTATAATAAGATGTAAATTTACTTACTGAGACAAGACGGTATAATTCCAGTCCACGTTGCATTTTCATTACAAGAAACCGAGAGATCCCCTGATGCATGGTAAAACCCATAGTCACATGTGTACGTCACACTATCGGAGTAATTATACACAGAAATAGATGGCGAGAATGTCCCATTACCGATTGTGTCGGGCGGAGCACATGTTACCACTGAAACAAATGTTTTGGATAATAGAGTTTTCGACAACCTGTAAATATGTGCATGTGTAATGCAAGAAACTTATTCATAGTACGTCCAATACAATCTCATTTAAATCACATCAAAATACTTCGCTGTTTGTATATATTGGATCTGACTACCCCTCATAATGAGTCGTCTCGAAATTGACCTCATGCACTTGAATACGTATGAGCACGTGATCGGTGTTTAAGTCCAATGGAATTGTACGATACAAGAAACGCCCATGCTTTACAATCGGAGCACTCGACAATTAATAGTTCTCTATATCTTGTATTAATATGGGTCATCTAACCTGTTGACATCGTATGGTTTGGTAAGCGACAATTTGATTGGCTGACGCAAATGTCAATCTGAGTTGACCTGTATGGGGCAGTCATCAGATCTATCTACGATCTAGAGAAGTTTAGGTCTGGTTTTAATGAGATTGAAACAAATATAAAGCTACATGTATGTCAATTGGATAGTATGTTCATTTTCATTAAAAATTTAGTCAAAAAGATCTTTAAAACAATATTGCGGGAAATAATGAGCTCCTGATACCATACGTTTCAAACTTACGTGTAAAGTTGGCCTCTTGTCCTTCCCTACCCCGTGTTTCCGTACATCTACGTATACAAGTAACAAACTCATTTAAATATTATCTACTCTATTGACAATTCCAAAGAATTTCAAACATTTTATTTCAACATAAACTTACGTGTACAGTTGGCCTCTTGTCCTTCCCAATCCCGTGTTTCCGTACATCTACGTGTTTCATCTCCCCCTGTTCTGTTATAGCCGAGTTCACACGTGTAGGTTATAGTTGTGTTGTAGTCTGACTCCGATATATTCGGTGTTACGTAAGTATGCTGAGGTGTAGATGGCTGGGGACAGGTTATAACTGAAATCAAAGAACGTTGATACATGTGTAACCTTTCCGCACATACAGACAGACGCCTTTGTCTCATCTGTTAAAAACAATTTTCGATAACATTGTAGCAAAAGGATAAATATTCCTATTGCCCATAACAATTTTTACCTTTGTCACAATATTTATAACTCTATTCCTTAAAACCTCTTTAATTTAAAGATACTTTCTTACATGATTTTTGTCAAGTGCATATTTGACATATTTGCTGTATGTGGGAGAGTCTATCGTTTGATTAACATTCATATATTATTCAAACGTACATTGATGAACTTCTGCTACTTATATGTACTTATATGCATGTCAAACGTACTGCATTGCAAGTCTAAATTTAGTACTATATGTGTTCACCAAGTTCGCCTCAAAATGATATAGAATACATACTCGTACAATTTGGAGGTATTCCATCAAACGTCCAGTTAACCTGACACATTCTGACGTCATTTCCGTCCGTAAGGTTATAGCCAAGGTTACATGTATAGGCGACACTGGTGTTGAAATCATAATGCGATTGGTCGGGTATCATCGTCGAGTGGGCCTCAACACTTTGGTTACACTGAATGACTTAAAAAACAACAACAACAAATCCATGTATGTTAATTGACCGTGTACAAAGCCATGTAAGAAATACGGTTTCTTTATTTCATCAAACATATCTCGTGAACAATTAACACATACAAGAGACGACAGATCAAACTGCCGACATTCTATTTACTCACAGGTTCGGATGAGCTGCCCTGCATCCGAAACGACTGTGTACGTGGTGTACGCAACTTATTGTAAGTCAGGTTCATTTACTATCAAGTCATGGCCTACAGTTTACTTTTCGTGCTATTTATTAAACACCTATTAGATAAAAGGCGTGTCAAAAAAAAAAGAAAGAAAAAAGATGCTTACATTGAAAAGAAAATTATTGGAATCTATGAAATATATAAAATTAATGTATTAAATTCAATATCAATAACTATACTTAAATCCGATGGTCACGTGAATAACTTTGAATTATTTCTTGCGACAACGGAATAAACAACCTATTCAATACCGTTGGAATATTGCCCTTTATTTCATAGGATATGAACGTAAGACAATTATGACGGACTGACGGGAAGGCCGTGCTCAAAGAAGGGTCACACGATACAGATAGTGTAAGGTTACGACAAAGTGCTTACTTGTACATGTGGGTTTGGTCCCACTCCAAGTTGCGTTTTCAGTACAACTCCTCGCGAGATCTCCCCCACTATGGTAGTACCCGTAGTCACATGCATAGGTCACAGCGTTGGTATAGTTATACACGGCTAAATATGGTGAAAAGGTTCCGTTGGCTATAGTATCAGGGGCGTCGCAAGTGACAACTATAACAAAATGAATTAACAGTGGTCAGCAATTGATGGAATATTCGTAACAAGAAAACGTACTTACCTATCTACAAATGAGGTAATGTAAGTTAATAACATGGCTTAGATGATCTCAGAATATGTCGAGCAATATATTCAAAAATTCTAGTGAGTAATTGTCATCATTGTAAAATACGTGTAACCCCAGAATTTAGTTTACTGTTATCACTCCCATTTACTCCCATTTACAAACAAAACATTACATACGTGAAATTCGTTTTAAAACTGAAAAATATATTAAAATTATTATAGATGAACATGCAAACACGAATTATAAAAAAAACTCCATTACATCAAGAATCGGCTACTATTTATTTAAACTATTTGTAGACGAAATAATATTTAATTACACTTACGTGTACAGTTGGCCTCTTGTCCTTCCCAGTCCCGTGTTTCCGTACATCTACGTGTTTCATCTCCCCCTGTTCTGTTATATCCGAGTTCACACGTGTAGGTTATAGTTGTGTTGTAGTCTGATTCCGATATATTCGGTGTTACGTATGTATGGTCAGGAATAAGTGGCTGGGGACAGGTTATTACTGTAAAATATTATCATAAGAGTTTTATAATGCAGTATAAGTGGCTGTGGATAGGTTTTTACTGTTAAATATATAAACATGTAGCATAAACGTGTTGCTGGTACATTAGGATACGAAGAGTGAATTTAAAGATTCAAATTATTTCTTGATATTTCAATGATATGGTTCCCGTGCATGCATATCATGGAGATGAAATGTAAATGTATGGTCAGGAATAAGTGGCTGGGGACTGGTTATTACTGTAAAATATTATCATAAGATTTTTATAATACAGTATAAGTGGCTGCGGACAGGTTATTACTGTAAAATATTATCATAATATTTTTGTAATACAGTATAAGTGGCTGGGGACAGGTTATTACTGTAAAGTATTATCATAATATTTGTATAACACAGTATAGGAGGCTGGGGACAGGTTATTACTGTAAAATATTATCATAATATTTTTATAATACAGTATAGGTGGCTGGGGATAGGTTATTACTGTTAAATATATAAACATGTAGCATAAACGTGTTGCTGGTACATTAGGATACGAAGAGTGAATTTAAAGATGCGAATTATTTCTTGATATTTCAATGATATGGTTCCCGTTCATACATATCATGGAGATGAAATGTAAATGTCTTAGGATATCAATTTAATAACTCGCTGTAGTTTCCAGCAAATGAATTAAAAAAAGTCGTTTTGCAACACACGTAGCCGTCTATAATTTATAAAAGTATTAATGTTAAGAATGCAGTTTGGATATCCTATGAACTTTTGACCATGAAATGTCAAATATAAAATTGAAATTGCGTAAAAGAAGGAACGGTGGCATTTAATGTGGTAGTGTAAATCATTTACATCTTCCTGGTTGCTTTATTCAGATTGGATGCAAACATTTCAAGTGTAGACGAGTGGTACTATACGATAACCAACCATCAGGCATATGTTTATAGTGTAGATCAAAATTATCCAGCGCAGCTGCGCAGTCTGATCTACATCAGCACTGTAGGCCTATCTATAGATATTTTCCGTTTTCACATAGCCATTTTAAAAAGTCTCTCCAGCAGATTTGTGGTATGACGGAAAGGGTTCATATCCAACACCTACTTGTACAATTTGGCGCTACACCGTCATACGTCCAATTAGCCTGACAGGTTCGTATACTATCACCGGCGGTAAGGTTATACCCTAGATCGCACGTATACGTCGCCGTGGTGTTAAAGTCGTAGTATTCTTGGTTTGGTGTAATAGAGGCATGGGCTTCTTCAGTCTTATTGCACTGGACAACTGTAATAACACATACACTTCATTTATCTATCGTATGGTCGATTTGAGATTAATAATGTGTGCAACCGTAATTCACGACCACCAGAGAAATTAACGTGCTTTGCCTGGTTTTCTAGCACATGCATTTTATAGTTGTAGCATTCTTCCAAAGTAAATGGCTACTTTCCAACATATACTATTAAGCTCATTGGTGGAAGACGAATGACGCTCGTCAAACTTCTTTTGTTTATCATCGGAAATAATGAATTGACCCACGACCTTGTATTGATAGCTCTCGTCATTACCAAGTGAGCTATCTGGCCCTTCTGACGGTGGCCCGGCTTTGTTACACTTGGGGTTATACGCCGCTTTCAACTGCATTTTAATAATACAACTGTGTTTCCAAAGAAGCCTGTGCTCTTTCACACAGCACAGATATACAATAATTATATGTAAGGTATAACAGTTTTTGTTCTATTGATCGTTAATCATATTCGTTAGTGAATCGTTTTCCTAGCAACAACACTTAAAATCAAACATACAAAAGACACGAAAAATAATATGTATATTTTGATAAAACCCCATACTTAAACAAACAGGTTTTGTTCCAGTCCAAATAGCAAACTCGTTACAAGTTCGACTAAGGTCGCCATTGTATTTGTAATACCCATAATCACACGTGTATGTTACCACATTGGAGTAATTATAGACGGAGAGGAGAGGGCTCAATGTTCCGTTTCCTATACTGTCTGGACGGTCACACGTTACAACTGAAAATGTAAAGAAATGTTCAGCTATCAGGTTATCATTATCCACATCACCCTCTATGTTCGTAAAGTTTAAAGTAACTTTCATTCAAAAGTTCTGAAATTGACGGATTAACAACAGTTCTAGCTTTAGGTTAAATTACGCCGCCAAATACATCCGCCGACATGCTGATCTACACCCAAATAGTCCCTAATAATCTTTCTTTGCGTAGAAATGAGTGTATACCATCACCAGTATGCATTGAATATATGGCATTGAGTTTAAAATCATTGTAAATGTATATAGGATGCAGTGAAAA
Organism: Serripes groenlandicus; assembly: GCA_031761405.1. NCBI lineage: Eukaryota > Metazoa > Mollusca > Bivalvia > Cardiida > Cardiidae > Serripes > Serripes groenlandicus. The sequence goes on from JASEVX010000004.1 coordinate 89,189,772, forward strand.
TAATAGATTAAAAACTTTTAGTATATTGACCTTGTTTGAAGGTGAAAGATGAGAATGTTTTGTCCGGACCCAATTTGGTCCAAAATGACGGTAACGATTTTTACCTGGAGAATTTTTTCTTGCATAATGCATGACACACCCATTTTCTTTGGATTGTTGTAAAACTTATAGGTAACTCTTTAAAAAGATATATGGTGTTCTACACGAGAAACGCTTAGACAGTGTGACAATTGAGGACTGAAATTGGTCGATTTACATGGAAGCAAAGAAGGAATTTATTTGGTGTAATTTAACCTGTATGCTAGAACAGTCAAATCCTGGTCGGTACATGTGTTAACGTCGTATTTGCGTCTGTACGCAACACACTTTTAGTCTATCAGATTATCTTTCCTATCAATCAATTAAACAAAAACAATATTCGAATATACAGTGGATTCCCGATAGCTCGTACATGTGAAAGTTCGAATACATCGTTTAACTCGAACCAATTGAGCCGGCCCGCGAGAAAACCAACATTGTGGCTCATTTCTTGAAACAGATCTGTCTTTTGAAAACAGAGTAGCAGGGGTTCTGATTGCTCATACGAGCATTCCGAACTGCTACTGAATTAATAAATGGCTTGCTTTTCATAATAAAGTGTTAATGAATTACGAAGCTGTCAATACATAAAATGAACTTAGCATAAACCTAGTGATCACTCGAACACGTCGTTTTCTCAAGTAATGTTAAGGCCCCTTTCGAGTTCGAGTTACATTTAATACTATCTCATCTTCTATGATTTATTAGATTAGATAATCCATTAAAATAAGTTAAGAGGCATGATACAAAATGTAAATGTTTAAACATTTTGTGATATCCAAAAAGTCTGAAATACGGTCATAATAAAGCATCACATACGTGTACAGTTGGCCTCTTGTCCTTCCCAGTCCCGTGTTTCCGTACATCTACGTGTTTCATCTCCCCCTGTTCTGTTATATCCGAGTTCACACGTGTAGGTTATAGTTGTGTTGTAGTCTGACTCCGATATATTCGGTGTTATATAAGAGTGGTCAGCTATAGGCTGGGGGCAGGTTATTACTGTGAATTATATCCATAAGGTTTTCTTAATACAGTCGTCCTTAATTGATCGACGGTTTGAGGAAAGATTATTATGACAGATATATGCAATACCATTATTTGCAATGTTAATGCTACTGATTGTACTTACTATAACTCCTTATAAATAAGAAATATATAAACTGTGTGCGGATATTGTTTGCTACAAGAGCATTACTGCAATAAGTTTCCAGTATCTGAAGAAATGAATAAATACTCGAGGAAAGGTTATCTGCAATTCGGAGGACATGAACAAAGTGAAATGCAACATACACGTTTTAATTTAACGAAATAAAACTATACTTTTCTGATATAGTGCGTAAATTGTTATGGCTGAAGTGGTTCAAAGGGCATTTATATGAGAGTACAGGAGGAAGAAAGCGACAAATTAATGATACTTCGAAAATAGAACTGAATAGGTCGGAGAAAGTAAAATATAGAGTCCGGAGTTTGACTCCCGTGCTATCAGCGCTAACAGTTGGGATATTGGGTGTATTCAGGTTTACTTAACAGACAATGTGCTACAAAGTAAGAGGTTGTTTGTGAACCGCTGTTTTTAATAAGTGAATGAATCCTACAACCTTATAACACATTTTCTGTCAGAGAAACATGAATACAACCTGGTTGATTGATTGTTTTATTGAGTGCTTTACGCTGCTTTCAACAATGTTTCAGATTTATATCGGTGTTTCCTTGGTAAGTTACGATTACTACTGGTCCATGTATCCTGACACTAGCCAGTCAGTAGAATTGCTAACCCTGAGCGCCAAGGAGAGCAGCCATTACTATCACTTTTGAAGTCTTTAAAACCTGAGTATCCAGGAAGCAGACATAGAGTTGATTAGGAACTCGTTTCACAATTGATGCCAAATAAATGATGTCGTTATGCGAAAACCACATGCGACGAATGTAGATCAAAATCAGCTAGCCCATCCGTGTAGTCTGATCTTGCTCTCTGCACTGTTCGCCAAGTCAAAGAATGTTTCAAGAAACGTCTGTAAAGCGGTATCCGTAAGCATGGATGCATAAACATGTCAGTTTTCAGCCCTGTAACAATTACGTTAAGGTTTAGTATTCGCATCCCTCAAGTAAGATTAAACAAAGCAGTTCGTACTTGTACAGTAAGGCAGTGATCCAGTCCAAGAACCGTTGTCTAGACACGTTCTATTCAGGTCTCCCGTTGTGTGATTGTATCCAAGGTTACATGTATATGTAATACCACTTCCAAAGATATGGAGAACTTGATTGGGACTCGGCGTCATGTTCGTCGAATTTTCTTGTATACAGTACGATACTGAAATTCAAATAATTGATAATGGAATAAGAGTTGACACTTTTACCATGAAAATGTGTGTGTGTGGGTGGGGGAGAGGTACAAATGTTGTACAGCTTGTGGAATACCAATACATGAAAGTAATTCAGAACCGTGACGTATTTAATGAAATTTTAATAATTGCATGAACAATACAAGATAAGATGCTACAATAAAGCAATTATCCATTCACACAATGAACATTGTATCAACATAGCATGTCTGAGTTTAACTGTTACACACATTTCTTCATTTGTTCGCACAGAATGATGACATATGTCTTGATATTCTATTGTAATCGCATTTTGGTACTATTTTCATAAGACAAGAATACAACCATAGAAGCCTACTTCGTCTAACGATTTGGGGAGTTAAAGCATTTGCGTATAGTGAAGATTCAGGCGAGCCTGTACGTCCGCACAGTCTGACCAGAGTCATCACCGTCCGCGTACATACCAAAAATGCCTAAGTTCATCTTCAGACAAAAATACTGAAAGTGTAGAGTAAACTTGTTTTATGCAATTTTGACTTAAAATGATGTCAAAGGGGAGTGTCGTTAAGCTGACTAACGATGCGAAACACCTGGACAAATCTTAGATTCGAGACTAACATTTACGACACAAAACCTGATACCCACCTTTTACAAAATAGCTAATATATTTCTTTGTATGGTCTTTAAGACCACTTTTAACAGTATTTCAGTCATATCATCGCGTTTCCTGTGAAATATACCAGTAATGCTGGTAGGTTTGTCACCAGATCATCAGTCGTAATGCTATAACAATGGTAGTAGTTGTTTCCCTCATTGGTATTCGAGGTAACAGGATAGCATTACGTCTGGCACGCTGGTGTCAGGATTAACTTACTAGTTGTTTAGAAAAAACGCCGTGATGTATAACCGAAACACTGTTGAGGTCGGCGTTTCTCCCTTTCCCACAAACAATAAATCTGCAGCAGATGACTTTGAAAACATAGTAACAAAAACCTGAAAAATCTGCATGAAAGATAGCTTAATTGTTAAAAAAGAGTTGAAAACATTGTGGCCAAAGGAGAAATTGCTCTTTATGAGCAATTTCACCTTTGGCCACAATGTTTTTAAAAATCGTCTGATGCTATTGCGTCAAAATGCGTCTGCAGGTGGGAAAGGGTTTAACATCGCTTATAAAAGCGTCTACGAATTGCGCTTGTGGTAGATGACTTAATTCGAAATCATTCGGAAAGATTTATGGTACAGAGCAGGCAGCCATTGTTGGTTCACTGTACTTCCGGAAAAACGGTGTTACTAAAGTGCGTCTCATTGGATACTTATAGCCGTGACATGTCCTTCTTGGCATTAAGTGCTGCGATGCTAGCATGCGACATTAGAACCAAAAACAGCGCTTTCAAAGTGAATCCATTGTCGCGTCGCTGACATACAGTACCCTGTTATCAATCCTTCTCCACATATAACAAATGTGCATGCGATGCTTTTTACAGCATCCATGTACACATATAGAAGCCTCTTTAAATGAAAGAGTTATCATTGACACGAACTAAAAACATTGTGGCAGAAAGAGAAATTGCACATTTTGACCATTTTATCAATTTGCAAAAATGTTTTCAAAAATCGTCCGGTACAGATGTGTCAACATGCGTTTATATGAGAGGTTTAATTCAGAGTTGTTCTGTTAGAAAAACACCCCGCTCCACAATGCATACCAGTACAAACCGGCTCTGTTCCTGACCATGTAAAGTCTTGCTGGCAAGCGCGCGTTAGATTCCCCGCTGTATGATTATACGCCAATACGCATGCGTACGAAATAGATGCGGAGAAATCGTAAATAGAGAAGACTGGAGAATGCGTGGTAAAGTTAACGGCTGATGGTGCACTGCATGTTACCCCTGAAACAAATAGCAAAGAGCCAGATTAAGATATGCCACCCATAATATCTACAGAATACTGTTCTAATTTAGTGACATACTATTCTAATTTAAATACTATTCTAATTTAGTGACACACTATTCCGATTCAATGACACTATCTGTAGCTGTCTATCCATTTACCTGATATGAAATATTAAATGTCGTCTGTCTTGAAAACACATGACACATTTTGTAACAGCTTACATTGTTGATAACTGATATTGTGGTAAAACACACACTGTGCGAAAATGACAAATTATCAATTTTCGGCAGTTTTTCCTTATTCCACCATGTTGACAAATTCGTCCGCTGGAAAATCATACATACTACAAAGACATCTAGCCTTGCACTAAAGTGTTTAACGAAGTATTCGGGTGTTTTACTTGTATAAAGTGGAACAAGTTGGCGAAATATGGACACCAACTGAAGTTAAGTGTGTGTCATCCATATTGAAACGGCAAGTTATCTTGGACGTATGCGACGCCGTTAATTTGAACACATTTTAACTTTCCGAACCTTATGTTTTTGTCAGGCACCAGAAGGGCAGGCATTCAGTTCCTTTATTTAACTAGCTGGTGGCTAATCAACCTGCCGTTCCATACCAGATCGGACCCCATTGTAGTCACTGGAATTTGAACCTTCGGCCTCCCACTTACGATACCTTAAGCACTTGGCTACCTGGACCTGTATATTTAACATTAGCCACAGTTAAACGCATTTTACAATAGACGTCTACTGTAAACATTGTGACAAAATAATACATTGCTTTTAATGTACTCCATTTACCACATTGTTTTCAACTCTATTCATTTATCATACCTTCATTTATAAGGGTCTTCTATATGTTTGACTGTATGTTTGCAAAAAGCTTACCCTGTTGTATTTGAGAAAGAGTTAATATTACAATAGATGACATACTAGAACAAATAGGCATTGTTCCGGTCCATGTTCCGTCCGTCTGACACATCCGGCTGGTATCGCCTGTGCTTACATAATACCCGCTATCACAGGAGTACGTCACGTTACTGTAGAAATCGTGTGTGGTAAGCTGCGGGGACAAGGACCCATTTGTCGTCTGTTCCGGGAGACAGGCGGATACTGGAAGATTTTAAATTGTGAAACAAGTTGTTTTATAACTTGACTGCATTCTCTTTATACAGACGGCATTGTGGAAACGGAATACATATCATGGAAAGCATTGTCGACCTCTTCAAAAACTGTTTTTAACTCTGAATAAAAATACTCCAATATTTCACATAATTTATTTATTAAAATGCTGACGACTATAACATAGAAAAGGCGATGGATTTACAACTGATTGGGATTCCTAAAACTGATGCACGGCTCTGTGAACACCAACCGTAAGGCGTTTGCGACTAGTGTTGAACCAGATCAACCAGCGCACCAGCGAGGTCTGTTGTGGCTCTGCATTGTGCGCCAGTAACATGTCGTCAAAGAAGGTTTCAAGCAACTTCTATAAATTATTATCCATTTTGAGCCTTCAGGCATATCTTTTTCTTTACGTGTTATTATTACGCTTGATTTATCGAAGTCGTTCATATTATTTATGTTTTGGATCAGCCAAATGGCTAGCAAGCGAATAAAAAAGCTTGAATATTTATTACCAATGATAAAATTGGATCGGAAAATATAAACCTAATAAGGCAAAAATTGATATTATAAGACTATGAAACTAGTGAGAATAAGGATTATGTTCGATTTGTTTGCTTTCTATCAAATAAAAGACAAGCAATCGTATAACAAAGGTTTAAACATATATTTCCAATGAAACTTCTATAAATATTTTAAACCACATCACACAAAAGTCGATAATATTAGGTTCTGAAAAAACTTCTATTTCCAATGATAAATTTACGTCTATTAAATTACGCCACACGAAAATTAGTAGCTTTAAGAACGTTTTGAAATGAATGATAGTTGACGCGTGATCATTCGAATACATAGTTTAACCTGTACCATTTCCTAGAACGGATTTTCTTTTACCAGAATGAACAATCAGAACTGCTGCTGCATTGTGTTTCTTGATATGAGTTTATTACTGGCTCGCTTTTCACAAAAAAACCTTTTAGGCTTAATTGAATTACGAAGCTGATAAGACATAAATTAATTTGGCTAACATCCAGCGATCACTCGAACACGTCGATATCTCGAAGTTATTCATATATCCGATATGCAAATGAGATGCAGTATATTAGCCAATAAAAAAACCCGACAGTTCTGTCAACTGCCAAACGCGGTTTCTTCATCTCAAACAAAAGTGATGCATGAAAATCGGGTAGTTTTTTTTACGATTAATTGTTGACTTGTGTGTGATGTATGACGATGGGTGTGGCTTAAAATACGATCTCTGACCCATGAATTTATTGGTTATTTTAGAATTCGAATCATCGCGAGTGAACTGTAGTCTGCTTCGTCCATAGTCATTTATCCGAGTCTAACACGGTGTTAACAAGGACTAGATCATGATTAGAAATGCGCTCGGGCGGAAATTGAGGAACAGTCTTATGTGTGATTCGTATGATATGATTCATTTTTACCTGTACAAACTGGCAAAGTACCCGTCCATTGTCCATTGGCATCGCAAGTCCTATTTAAGTCTCCAGCTGTTTGGTTGTATCCCAGAATACACTCATGGCTTACACTGTTGTTATACTCGTAGTTTGTCTGGTCTAGTGTGACAATCGAGAACTGTACTACTTCTTTGCTACATGTTACAACTGAAAACAAAAGAAGCAATAATTACAATAATTTTAATTGTCATTTTTACACATACCAGCATATATATACTGAACAAAATTAAATTTTCCTGTTAAAGCAAACTATTCAACTTAATTTTATTCAGGACGATAAAATTCATTTTATTACCTGGTGTAACTGTAAACACCTTCATTCGGTTGTTTAGATATGTCATATGCACGTATCCGAGAGTTTAAATATAGTACTTACATTTCGCTAAGTATTCCTTAGGTGTTTGTCCGTTTAAAAACTGGACTTGGATTGGTGGATGCTAATGTAACAGATACAATGTACATATATTCATCAACTTTCAGGTACGATTTAACTAAATGTCTCCAAAGAAATATTTTATTTGGAGGCATAATTTGGTCTTTACAGTGGACTCGCGATAATTCGAAGTCGAATGGCATCCCTCGATTTATGAAAAAATCATTTTTGTTATGTTTTTGTACTAAAATGTTAATTATTAAAAGCTAGTCAGCTAATCATATCAAGCAAATAGCAAAGCAACAGTTCTGATTAGTCGTTTGAATAATTAGAACTGCTGCTACGCTATTCTCAAAATGATATATCCGTTCGAGGAAGTGCCGGGTTCGAGTTAAACTGTAATTGCGAGTCTAGTAAATATGATTCTAAAATCACACACTATTAAACGATTTATCAAAAATGTAAACAACAGTGATATAAAAAAATGTAAAAAACAACGATATCAAAAAAGTAAAATAAAAAATAAAAAAACAAAAAAATACGACAACAAAAATGGGACAATTAAGTTCAACACAAATGTTTTAAAACAATGACAACATAAAATGTAAAGAACTACGTATACTAACCAACACATTACCACGTAAAATGGAAAATATTCGTGGAAAACTGATATAATACGGAAATTAATTCCAAATTGTATAAAACGTAAACAAGTGCATGTATGGAATAAAAGCTGTTAGACCCCCGCCAAGCAAAGCTATTATGAAAAGGATCTTCATTGCAATTAATATCTTAAAAATATTTTAAAAATACATAAATAAAAAACCCTTGATACATACCACATCGACAATTGGATTATTCACCGATATACGAGTGATGTTCGAAATATTTTGTAAAATTGTAGTGAAAAACTGATCGAAGAGTTCCACATTTATATAGTACTCCCCATGGTTAAAATGCATACATTTGGTACAATTGGAAATATCTTTCCTGTAAAAGTCGCAGTAGGCTGACGTTCGTATACTACTGGAGTACGGGTTTACAGCGGAGCCTTTTTTGCAATTATAGCCAACGAATGCTTCAATTGAAATGACAATAGCTCTTCTTTAAAATGGTTATTCAATGGATACGTCGACAAATATTGCGTGTATTCACAATACATTTCGAACACCTTTGTTATATGAGTAAACAATAATGAAGAACTAATTTGATACATGAATAGTGCCATATTTGATAACCTTTACCTATTGTAAATGACATTGAAGTCTTAGCAACAGATATCATCTTCGAAACAATTTGATAAAGGTGAAATTTGTTGTATTGAGCAAGTACTCTGTTTACCAAAAATGTTCTTGAGTCGAACAACAAAACATAGGATTGCGCATGAGAACAAAACGGATGGAAATATTTTCGGGATTGTGTATAAGTACACAACGGGAATGCATGCCAGAAACATATATATTACTTGTACAAACTGGCTCTGAGCCGTTCCAGGCGGCATTAGCTTGGCACGTCCTTGTTTGATCGCCGCTGCTTATATTGTAACCGAGAAAGCAATCGTAAGTCACTGAGGTGTTGAAGTCATGTGAGGGTTGGTCGGGATCCGCTTGCGCAAAGGTTACAACTACACTGTTGCATGTTACAACTGCAAAATGGTAATAATGAGACATGTTAAGCAAAGAACAACGGATTTATAATGTTTTGAAAATGTACTTTACAAGTAAACATACTGTTAAAAAAGAAAGATGTCAAAGGTATAACATTAAGAAAGAAGGTTAGTAAAGTGAAAAATCCTACTTATTCTTTTTTCATACGTCGTTCTTCTAAACATACCATATGTGACGCTTAAGACATTTATCAAAAGCATTGAGCATCTATATCTGTTTTCTAAATACTAATCCTGTATCCATGTCATCTAAGTTTCTAAATGACCCAGGCTTTTACAGAGATAAAGTGTCTACATCCCACCGCATAGCATAACAATTTGCGCACCAGACCAACTAGGCGGTCTGTGATACATACATTTTCAATAACAAATAATCCAATTTTGAAAAAATAGTTGAAAAGCAAAAATGCCCAAGACGGTCATTTTTCTATTCCACAGTGTTTTCAAGATTTTAATATATATCTATCCAAATCTTTTTTGATTCATCATATTTTTCTCAGGGTAACGATGTAATCAATTCAGACGACACTGAACTATGATTATATATAAACAGCAATTCCTGGGAGGCAATGATACATGCGATTGTACGTACTTGTGCACGTAGGTAGAGTGCCGGACCAGGTCTCGTCGGCTTGGCATGTGAGAGTAGTGTCGCCACTGGACATGTAGTACCCGACGTTACACGTGTAGGATACAGTCGTATTAAACTCGTGACTGGAGACAGTCGGTGACTGAGAGGAGTATACAACGCTCGAAGAATTGCAAGTTTTTACTGTAATAGATCACGAAAACATGCATCATTCTGCATACATGACACCAAACACGCGAAGACGAAACCAATACTAATTTGCTATCATTGAAATCCTTCGTCAGTCTTGACTTTCAAAATGTCTGACAAGGATTTTTTATCGATTGACTTATAGATAATAAAACGGTTCTTAAACAGTATGTGCAGAATTATTTGTCTTCTAGGAGATATGATAAGTAACTATTCTGATCTGGATACTTTTGCGTGTACTCAAAGTGATAACACGAACAACATATATTCTATATTTTGCTCTAAGTATATATACATGGGAATTACAACCATAAGAACAACAATACAAAGCGTATCTGCTCCGTTTGGCGATGATTTCATAGTTTCATCCAGGCTCAAAAAACTATTAAACTATAAACTGTGCTAAAAAACACAGTCTGAAACAAACTCGTTCGCCAAACTGAACAGTTAAAAGTAAATACAGTCTCACTTTAAGCAAAGAGTTTATTCTTGAGTATTGAGTACGTTTTCAATTCGACAGCTTTAAAGGAACAAGACAATTCTCAAATTATGATACAAAGAGCTTCTATGATCGCGTTCGAGGACTGACACATGCAATAATACCAAACCACCAATGGTTACTCATACAAACCATTCTTGGTTTGATTTTGCGACAAATACAACGGCTGTCTTTTAAAGTACGTGTAAGTGTTTCGTGTAATACTTTTTCTTTTCCTGTTTTATTGTTATGACTTAGTTTAAATTATCCTTAACATACATGTATACATAAGGTTATACTCCTGTTATAATTTTGATTTAGTTTCATTAATATTGTTT
>JASEVX010000004.1:89200504-89255252 GCA_031761405.1 Serripes groenlandicus
CATGTTTCGCTAGCAATGCATATTCTGTTCAAATCGCCTGCTGCATGGTAATATCCATAATTGCACATATAAGTCACATTATCGTAGTAGTTATAGATAGTCGCATCGGGAACTTTTGTGGAATTTGAGACTGGAACTTCTGTACACAATATTTCTGAAGATAGAAACGGGATGCACTACCTTTGATTGATTAGATTATAGCTTAAACTATCTTATACATATGAGTAATTGCACTGATTTAATACTTCATTCTGTTTTGGTTGATAACAGTCCACAGTGCAATACAAGTATATGACAACTATTACATGTTAACTATTACGATGGCGATATCCAATATTGATATTAACTAATAACAGATTTAAACAATGCCATTAAGCAACCAATTAAAACAATATTAAACGTGCTTGAAAACTCTGTTATTAGTTCATGACATATGTTTAATGATAATAAGCTCATAACAATATCAAAATCGGACTTTACTAGAGCATAGAGGAGAGGATCCGCTCCACGTTCCATTTTCTGTACACGCTCTATTCGCATCACCATTAGACAGGTAATATCCAGTATCACAGGTATAAACTACTGCATTACTGTAATTATAGCTGGATTGGCTAGGCGCAAACGATGCGTTAGAAACAGCCGCTGGGGCGCTGCATGAAACAACTGAAAAGAAAATACAGTTGATCCAGAACGGTCTTTGATATGATCTCATAATTTGAAAGCTGTCATTAAAATGAATACACAAGACTGCTACATTTTCAATATGATATATCAACTGGTATTCGCTAGGTTCTTTTTAATATTAACATTCTATGAACAGAAAGTAAAATAAGTCTAAAAAGTTGGTTTAATGTTTGGCATGTGACAACTTAACCATTTTCGAGGCATGTTCAATTCATAACAACTGAACCATGATTTATTATGGATGTCTTTTGAAAATCAATTTAATGCCTGTTCAAAATTTGAACACTGTAACGTAATAAGTTGAACAGATTTCGTACAAGAAATGGCATTTTTTTAATTTTCACGTTTGATTTTTTTCTTCTAGAAAATGTGTTCTTTGTAAAGTAATAAAATTGCAATGCTGATGATGAAGAGGTGAACCTACTTGGGTTAAAGAAGAAAATTGTCAAAACTAGTATTTTTACATTTTATAACAATGTTTTAACAACTCGACTTTTACAGAAGAAGTAATTATAGCTTGCTTGCAAGACACAACACATGTCTAAGACACTACATCCGGTGCGCTGCATACAGTAACTTGAAAAGAAATTCTGTTCCACTTGAAGTTTATGAAATAAAATCATATAAGGTAAAAGCTGACATAAAAATGAATACAAATAATGCTGCATTTTCAATATAATATATGAACGGGTATTCACTATGTTGTTTTTAATATCAACATTCTATGAACGTAAGTTTATTAGAAGAAGTAGCAAAACGACTGCATTAACACATATATAAACCTCTTATGTTATAGTGTTGTTATATCGAAATGCATGAATCAATTCTAAAATTAAGGAAATTGTACAGCAAATAATGGTAACAACTATATACTAGAGCAGATGGGTGGCGTTCTGCTCCATGTTCCGTTCTCAGTACAAGTTCTGTTTTGGTCTCCACTAGACATTAAAAATCCAGTATCACATGCATATGAAATTTCACTACTGTAATTATAGACCGCTTGGATAGGCACGAGAGAAGCAAATGTAACTACTGCAGGCGTGCTGCAAGACACAACTGAAATAGAAACGCAATAGTTGGAGCATCTAGAACAAATTAAAGCTTAACAGTTGAACCACCATTTATAATGGATGTTTTCAGTATCCATACAATGATTGTTCAAACTGTTGAAGAGTGTAAAGTTATAGATTGAACAGATCTCGTCATTGCGTTTGTAGAATATTCATGTTTGAACTTTTTTCAAGAAGATATGTCGCATGTTTAAGTAAAACAACTGCAATACACTTAATGCAGACGTGAACATATTGGGCTAAAGAAGCAAATTCTCAAAAAGATCAATTTTCATTTTACAACAATGTTCTAACAACTCGTCTTAATACGTCTGTATCGGGAAAAGGGTTAAACAGTTGCTTTGATTTAACTAACTATGTTAGCTTTGTTAACTTTGCTCCACATATGGAACTTACACTAGAAATCAGCCAAAGATTCAACCTTCAATATTAATAACATATGGTAACAAAAGAAGAGTCATGATTTTAATCACTAGACATATATGGATTGTATGTGGGATAGCTAAGCTGCGTCCAGACCGAACGATGCGCAAGCACATGTCTATCTGAGTAGCATTGGACAGGTGTCGGCAATACGAAGTGATGTATTAAACAGTAAAGTAAAGAGGTAAAACATTGAAATAACATATACTAGAGCATATAGGAGAGGATCCGCTCCACGTTCCGTTTTCAATACACGTTCTATTCGCATCACCAGTAGACAGGTAATATCCAGTATCACAGGTGTAAACTACTGCATCACTGTAATTATAGCTGGATTGGCTAGGCGCAAAAGATGCATAAGAAACAGATGCTGGGGCGCTGCATGTTACAACTGAAATGGAAATACAGATCAAATTGAAAAGTGATCAGGAATAAATTACACAACGCAAATATTCTTAATTAAATTAACAACTCTGCTGTTTATTTAATATAATTACGCAACTGGTCTTTGCCAATTTAATTTTCTATTAAAAATCAAACTATGAACGTTTAAATATTTACAATCCACTTGCAAAACATTTGAATACACATGACTAATGGTATATTTTATAGTTATAACTAGTCCATTCTTTTTTTTGTACTCGTCATATATTTGCAAAAAGTAATATAAAGATGAGGTTTAGAATAAAGGCCTCTAAGAGATTCAAGAAGATGACATAGGAACAAGGAAAACGAGAAAATATATACTAGAGCAGGCGGGTGGAATTCCGCTCCAGGTTCCGTTATTAGTGCAAGTTCTGTTTGAGTCTCCACTTGACATTAAAAATCCAGTATCACATGCATACGAAATGTCACTACTGTAATTATAAACGATTTGGATAGGCGCGAGAGAAGCAGATGTAACTATCGCAGGCGCGCTGCAAGAAACAACTGAAATAGAAACACAAATAATGAAAACAATGAAATATCTTCTAAACGCTAAAAACATATCAGGGATGTAAACTATTGTGAAGCAAATGGCGAAAGACAATAAGAATAATCATTGGAATGGAAAGACAAATAGAGATGAGTAAATGAGCCAGAACAACTAGAAATTCGCGTTAAGAGATGTTAACGTCCTCGTGATTACGATACATTTATAGACATGCAGTTATCAGATAACTGGAAAACAGGAAAAGTAATTACCAATTTGCCAAGAGACACAGGCTAGCTGTCGTCTTATATCGAAGAAACTCACACAAATATCAGAAAGCTGAGAATATTATACACCTTTCTTCTCTACGGTAGATTTAAACAAACCATTAACTTATTTTGAAAAAGTAGTAAAATGAGAAAGCATTGAGAAAAACATATACTAGAGCATAGAGGAGAAGATCCGCTCCACGTTCTGTTTCCTGTACACGTTCTATTCGCATCACCATAAGACAGGTAATATCCAGTATCACAGGTGTAAACTACTTCATGACTGTAATTATAGCTGGATTGGATGGGCGCAAACGATGGGTTAGAAACAGCCGCTGGGGCGCTGCACGAAACAACTAAAAAGGAAATACAGATGAACTAGAAAGTTTAGGAAATATATATGGTAAAGGACTAAATCAAAATCAACAACTAAAACACTGAAAAATTTGTAAAGATAAGATATGTCATGACGCTGGAATAAAGTAAGAAAATATAAATGCGTATAATGATACAAACTATATTAGAAAACGCAGGCGGTTGCCGTTCTATATTTTGTTCTCAGTATAATTATGTTATGTTTGTGTCCCAATTAGATCAACTTAATTTCTTCTGAAATATACGCATAGAAAGCAACTATTCATAAACAATTTAGCAAATATGCCTTTGTTTAATATAACAGCGGAACTTGCCAGGTCATGTAATTTTCTCTATTTCAACACTATGAACATGTATCCACTGCAAAATGGTTGAATACACATACACATATATAAACACATACTGCCATATGTAACAGTTATAACTAGACTTCTTTTCATTCTTGGTATAATAATATTTGCAATATGTTATGTAACAAATAGATGCATCATGAAGCGTTTAAATGTATAAGAAAATGCCATAGGAATGAGTAAAATGAAAGCACTATATAATAGAGCAGGTGGGCGTCATTCCCCTCCAGGTTCCATTCTCAGTACAGGTTCTGTTTGAGTCTCCACTTGACATTATAAATCCAGTATCACATGCATACAAAATCTCACTTCTGTAATAATAGACGGTTTGGATAGGCACGAAAGAAGCAGACAAAGAAGTAGGCAAAGGTTAGAACGATTTCAGCAGTTTTTATTTCCTATGTACGTTTATTACGATGAATAGTTCTGTCGACAAATTTGAATAGGGAGTGATGTATTTAAATGAAAATAGTAAAGCACGGAAATAAGAAAGCATTGAAAAACATATACTAGAGCATAGAGGAGAAGATCCGCTCCACGTTCCGTTTTCTGTACAGGTTCTATTCGCGTCACCATTAGACAGGTAATATCCAGTATCACAGGTGTAAACTACTTCATTACTGTAATTATAGCTGGATTGGCTAGGCGCAAAAGATGTGTTAGAAACAGCCGCCGGAGTGCTGCATGAAACAACTAAAAGGGAAATACAGATGAAATAGAAATGTTTATGAAATATATAAGGTAGCAGATTATAACAAAATTAACAACTAAAAAACGAATTTGTAATAAGTTTAGTAAAGATAAGATATTCCATAATGCTCAAATATAGAAAGAAATTATAAATGTGTATAATGATACAACTTTGTAAGAGAACGTTCTATGTTCTGTTATCAGTATAATTATGTTATGTTTGTGTCCCAATTAATTAGATCAACTTGATTTCTTCTGAAATATACGCATAGAAAGCAACTATTCATAAACGATTTAGCAAATATGCTTTTTGTGAAATATCACATCGCATCTGGTCATGCCATGTAATTTTCTCTATTTCCCCACTATGAACATGTTTCCATTTGCAAAATGATTGACTACACATGCACTTATCTAACCACATACTGCCATATGTAACAGTTAGAACAAGTCTTCTTTTCATTATGTGTATAAACAAATATTTGCAATAACTTGTGTAAAGATAAGATGTATCGTGCAGCGTTTAAATGTATAAACATATACCATAGTAATGAGTAAAATGCATAAGCTATATACTAGAGCAATCAGGCGTTATTCCGCTCCAGGTTCCATTCTCAGAACAAGTTCTGTTTGAGTCTCCACTTGACATTATAAATCCAGTATCACATGCATACGAAATTTCACTACTGTAATTATAAATTGTTTGGATAGGCACGAGAGAAGCAAAGGTTACTACCGCAGGCGCGCTGCAAGAAACAACTGAAATAGAAACACAAAGAATGGAAACAATGACATATCTTCTGAACGCTAGAAACGTAGCGGCGATGATCGATTGAAGGTAGATAAATGAGTTTAAATGAATTTACATTTTACAGGTCTCCTGATAAGTCATTTCTCAATTTTCTCTTCTAAACATTAGTTTATAACAAGGTATTAGAAATGTGAAACAATCAGCATTAAATAAATTGAGTGAACTGTTTTGGATAAATAGAATAATTGTTAGAGACTAGTTATATCTCATTTCAACCGCAATACTTACAACAATTGACTTCTGTATCGGCGTCTTAAACATTTTCTCTCATGTAGACGCTTTCTTTGGAAACATTGTAGCAAATGGAGACATTGCTTACAATGAGAAATTTATCAATTTGTCAAAATGTGTTCAACTCCAGTCAACAATTGTTCTTTTAATAATAAAAAGACCATATTTTGCCTAAATGTTTTAAATGTAATCAGCTGCAGATTTGTTTAATGTGGGAAAGGGTTTGATTTCAGCAGTACATGTTTTTTCCTGTACGTTTATTCAGGTAAATAGCTCTTTTGCCAAATTCGAATAGGGAATGATGTTTTTAAATGGAAATGGTAAAGAACAGAAATGAGTAAGCATTGAAAAACATATACTAGAGCATAGAGGAGATGATCCGCTCCAGAGTCCGTTTTCTGTACAGTTTCTATTCGCATCACCATTAGACAGGTAATATCCAGTATCACAGGTGTAAACTATTTCATTACTGTAATTATAGCTGGATTGGCTAGGCGCAAAAGATGCAGAAGAAACAGCTGCTGGTGCGCTGCATGTTACAACTGAAATGGAAATATAGATCAAATTGAAAAGTGTTCGGGAATAAATTACACAACGCAAATATTCTTTACAAAATTATCAACTATGCTGTTTATTTAATATAACATCGCAACTAGTCTTCGACAATTTAATTTTCCTATTGAAATGCAATCTTCGAACCTTTTGATATTTATCATCCACTTGCAAAACCTCACTTATATAAACACATAATGATATATTTTACAGTTAAAACTAGTCCATTATGTATTTTTACACGTCAAATATTTGCAATTCAAATTATAGGTTTGAGAAGATAACATAAGAAAGAGTAAATCGAGAAATATATACTAGAGCAGGCGGGTGGCATTCCGCTCCAGGTTTCGTTCTCAGTACAAGTTCTGTTAGCGTCTCCACTAGACATTAGAAAACCAGTATCACATGCATACGAAAGTTCACTACTGTAATTATAGACACTTTGGATAGGCACGAGAGAAGCGAAGGTAACTACCGCCGGCGCGCTGCAAGAAACAACTGAAAAAGAAACACTAATAATGGAAAAGATAAAATATCTTCTGAACGCTAAAATCCAAAACTTTGCCAGAAACATAGCGGCGATGTAAACATTTGTAAAAACATGAAGAAAGGCGATTATAATAAGCATTCGAATAGTAAGGCTTCAACAGATGAGTACATGAGCCAAAACATATCGGAATTCGCATGAATCGTCTCAAGATTCCTGGAAAACAGGAAAAGTAATTACCAAACTGCCAAGAGTCGCAGGCTGACCGTCGTCTCATAGGTCGCCTACCTGTATCACAGCAACTCGCACCATGAAACAAACAGATATCTAACACTCTTCTTAAAGCTTTGCTCTTCGATAGATCTAGATTAACCCTTAGCGTAATCATAATGAGTTGTAACGTTTAGTTTAAGAGATGACCGGCCTCATTATAATATACTGGAATCAATGAAGATACATGAATATCTATGTCACAGTAAAGGCTCAGATCGAACAACAATGAACGACAAATGTTTATATGAATTGTCGTAGTCTGAATCTAAAATAGCACACAAAGTAGGTATTTCTAAATTAACTAGTAAACTACGTAAACGCGTAATCATTTAACACATATACTAGAGCATAGAGGAGAGGATTCGATCTACGTTCCGTTGTCTGTACAGGTTCTATTCGCATCACCATTAGACAAGTAATAATCAGTATCACAGGTATAAACTACTTCATTACTGTAATTATAGCTGGATTGGCTAGACGCAAAAGATGCCTTAACAATTACAGCTGGTTCACTGCATATTATAAATGGAATGGAAATTCAGCTCATTTTAAATATTGTATTTATTCAATATTGTGAATATTGTAAAACAAATGGAGAAAGACATTAAGAATAAGTATTCAAATGGAAAGACAAATAGAGGTGAGTAAATGAGCCAGAACATATAGAAAGTCGCATTAAGAGATGTTAGCTTCTACATGATTACGATACATTTATAAACATGCAGTTATCAGAACCGTTGTCAAGATAAATGGAAAACAAGAAATGTAATTACCAATCTGCCAAGAGACGCAGTCTAGCCTACGTCTTATATCATAGCAACTCACAAAAATATACAGATAGCTTAGAACCTTCTACACATTTTTGCTCTACGGTAAATTTGAACAAACCCTTTACTTATTGTAAATAAGAGATCATGAGAAAGCATTGAAAAACATATACTAGAGCATAGAGGAGAGGATCCGCTCCAGGTTCCGTTTCCTGTACAGGTTCTATTCGCATCACCGTTAGACAGGTAATATCCAGTATCACAGGTGTAAACTACTTCATCACTGTAATTATAGCTGGATTGGCTAGGCGCAAAAGATGCATTAGAAACAGCCGTTGGGTCGCTGCATGAAACAACTAAAAAGGAAATACAGATGAACTAGAAATATTTATGAAATACATATGGTAAAAGACTGTAACAAAATCACATACTGCAAATTAAAAAAAATTGCAATGCATTAAGTAAAGATAAGATATGCCATAATGCTCGAATACAGTAAGAAAACAGGAATGCGTTTACTGATACAAATTAAGCGGTTTCCTTTCTATGTTCTGTTCTCAGTATAATTATGTTGTATTTGAGTCCAAATTAGATCAACTTGATTTCTTCTGAAATATAGGCATCGAAAGCAAATATTCCAAATCAAATCAGCAAATATGCTTTTTGTTTAATATAACATCGCAACTTGTCATGTCATGTAATTTCCTCTATTTCCACATCATGAACATGTAACCACTCGCAAATTGTTTAAATACACACACACTTACATAAACACATACTGACATATGTAACAATCATAACAAAGTTGTTGTTTTTATTTTGTGTATAAACTGATATTTGCAATAAATTATGTAAAGATAAGATGTATCATGAAGCGTTTAAAAGTACAAGAATATGCCATAGAAATTAGTAAAATGCAAGAACTATATACTAGAGCACGCAGGCGTCACTCCGCTCCAGGTTCCGTTCTTAGTACAAGTTCTGTTTGAGTCTCCACTTGACATTATAAAGCCAGTATCACATGCATACGAAATTTTGCTACTGTAATTATAAACGGTTTGGATAGGCACGAGAGAAGCAAAGGTAACAATCGCAGGAGCACTGCAAGAAACAACTGAAATAGAAACACAACGAATGGAAGCAATGAAATAGCTTCTGAACGCTAAAAACGTAGCGGCGATGATCGATTGAAGGTAGATAAATGAGTTTAAATGAATTTAAATTTTATAGGTCTCCTGATAGGTCATTTCTCAAATTTCGCCTATAAAAATTATTTTATTAAAAGGTATTAGAAATGTGAAAAGTTCAGCATTAAATATATTGATGCAGGGATTAACATTGTTTGATAAATAGAATAATTGTTCGAAGCTGGTTATATCTCATACCTACCACAATGCTTACACCAATTGACCTCTAAATCGGCCTCTTAAACCCTTTCTCTCATGTAGACGCTTTCTGACGCCTTTACATCGGATGATTTTTGAAATCATTGTGGCAAATGGAGACATTGCTTATAATGAGGAATCTTTTCATTTGTCACAATGTTTTCAACTTCATTCAACAATTGTTCTTTCAATTATAGAGAGTTTCCATATATTTGACTAAATGTTTTCAAAGTCATCCGCTGCAAATGTGTTGTACATGTATAAGAGCAAAGGTTAAAACGATTTCAGCAGTTTATATTTCCTATTTGCGTTTATGAAGATGAAAAGCTCAGTTGACAAAGATGAAAGGAAAGTGATGTATTTAAATGAAAAATAGTAAAGCACGGATATAAGAAAGCATCGAAAAAGATATACTAGAGCATAGAGGAGAAGATCCGCTCCACGTTCCGTTTTCTGTACAGGTTCTATTCGCGTCACCATTAGACAGGTAATATCCAGTATCACAGGTGTAAACTACTTCATTACTGTAATTATAGCTGGATTGGCTAGGCGCTAAAGATGTGTAAGAAAAGGCCGCTGGGGTGCTGCATGAAACAACTAAAAAGGAAATGCATGAAATTGAAAAGTTTATGAAATATATATGGAAGCAGATTATAACAAAATTAATAACTAAAAAACTGAAAGATTTGTAATAAATCTAGTCAAAATAAGTTATTCTTCCATAAACGATTTAGCAAATATGCTTTTTGTGAAATATCACATCGCAACTGGTCATGTCATGTAATTTTCTCTATTTCCCTACTATGAACATGTTTCCACTTGCAAAAGATTGAATACACATGCACTTATCTAAACACATACTGCCATATGGAACAGCTATAACAAGGCTTCTTTTCAGTATGTGTATAAACACATATTTGCAATAAGTTGTGTAAAGATAAGAGTATCATGAAGCGTTTTAAAAGTATAAAAATATGCCATAGGAATGAGTAAAATGCAAGAACTATATACTAGAGCAAGCAGGCGTCATTCCGCTCCAGGTTCCATTCTCAGTGCACGTTCTGTTTGAGTCTCCACTTGACATTATAAATCCAGTATTACATGCATATGAAATTTTACTACTGTAATTATAGACGGTTTGGATAGGCACGAGAGAAGCAAAGGTTACTACCGCAGGCGCGCTGCAAGAAACAACTGAAATAGAAACACAAAGAATGGTAACAACGAAATATCTTCTGAACGTTAGAAACATAACGGCGATATTCGATTGAAGGTAGATGAATGCTTTAAAAAGAATTAACATTTTAACATGATAGGTCATTTGTCGAATTTCACTTCTAAAAAATATTTTGTAAAAAGGTATTAGAAATGTGAAACATTCAGCATTAAATAAATTGAGTGAACATTTTTGGATAAATAGAATAATTGTTCGAGACTAGTTATATCTCATTTTTCAACCACAATGATTACAACAGTTGACCTCTGCATCGGCGTCTATAACCCGTTCTCTCATGTAGACGCTTGTAGACGCCTCTGCAGCAGATGTTTTGAAATGGAAATGGTAAAGAACAGAAATGAGTAAGATATAACATATACTAGAGCATAGAGGTGAGGATCCGCTCCAGGCTCCGTTTTCTGTACAGGTACTATTCGCATCACCATTAGACAGGTAATATCCAGTATCACATGTGTACACTACTTCATTACCGTAATTATAGCTGGATTGGCTAGGCGCAAAAGATGCAGAAGAAAGAGCTGCTGGTGCGCTGCATGTTACAACTGAAATGGAAATATAGATCAAATGGAAAAGTGTTCGGAAATAAATTACACAACGCAAATATTCGTAACAAAATTATCAACTTTGCTGTTTATTTAATATAAAATCGCAACAAGTCTTTGCCAAATTATTTTCCTATTGAAGTGCAATCTTCGAGCGTTTTGATATTTACAATCCACTTGCAAAACCTTTGAAGACACATAAACTTATATAAAGACAAAATGGTATATTTTACAGTTAAAACTAGTTCATTTCTTTTTTACATGTCAAATACTTGCAATTTAAATTATAGATTTGAGAAGATATCATAGGATAGAGTAAACCTAGAAATATATACTAGAGCAGGCGGGTGGCATTCCGCTCCAGGTTTCGTTCTCAGTACAAGTTCTGTTTGCATCTCCACTAGACATTAGAAAACCAGTATCACATGCATACGAAAGTTCACTACTGTAAGTATATATACTTTGGATAGGCACGAGAGAAGCGA
Organism: Serripes groenlandicus; assembly: GCA_031761405.1. Classification (NCBI taxonomy): domain Eukaryota; kingdom Metazoa; phylum Mollusca; class Bivalvia; order Cardiida; family Cardiidae; genus Serripes; species Serripes groenlandicus. Next base: position 89,212,049 of record JASEVX010000004.1, read on the forward strand.
AGGTAACTACCGCCGGCGCGCTGCAAGAAACAACTGAAAAAGAAACACCAATAATGAAATAAAAATGAAATATCTTCAGAACGCTAGAAACAAACGCTTAGAAACATAGCAGCGATGCAAATAATTGTAAAAACATGAAGAAAGACAATAAGAATAAGCATTCGAATGGAAAAGCATACGAGATGTGTAAATGAGGCTCAGATTGAATAACAATATGTTAACAAATGTTGATCTGAATTGTCGTAGTCTGAATCTAAAAAAGCTCACAAAGTAGGAATTTCTAAATCAACTAGTAAACTACGGAAATGAGTAATCATTGAAAACATATACTAGAGCATAGAGGAGAAGATCCACTCCACGTTCCGTTTTCTGTACAGGTTCTATTCGCATTACCATTAGACAGGTAATATCCAGTATTACAGGTGTAAACTACATCATTAATGTAATTATAGCCGGATTGGCCAAGTGCAAAAGATGTGTTAGAAATTACTGCTGGTGCGCTACATATTATAACTGGAATGGAAATTCAGTGCACTTTCAATATTGTATATATTCAATATTGTAAATAATGTAAGGCAAATAGAGATGAGTAAATGAGCCAGAAAATCTAGAAATTCGCAATAACAGATGTTAGCGTCCACTTGATTACGATACATTTATAAACATACAGTTGTCAGAATCATTTTCAAGATTACTTGAAAATAAGAAAAGTAATTACCAATCTGCAAAGAGACGCAGGCTGGCCGTCGCCTTATATCAAAGCAACTCACAAAACATAAAGATAGCTAAGAATTTACTACACTTTTTTGCTCTACGGTAGATTGGAACAAACACTTAACTTGTTCTAAATAATTTGTTAAATGAGAAAGCATTGAAAAACATATACTAGAGCATAGAGGTGAAGATCCGCTCCAGGTTCCGTTTTCTGTACACGTTATATTCGCATCACCATTAGACAGGTAATAGCCAGTATCACAGGTGTAAACTACTTCATTCCTGTAATTATAGCTGGAAAGGCTAGGCGCAAAAGATGCGTTAGAAACAGCCGCTGGGGCGCTGCATGAAACAACTAAAAAGGAAATACAGATGAACTAGAAATGTTTATGAAATACAAATGGTAAAAGACTATAACAAAATCAACAACTGCAAAACTGCAAAAAATGCAATGAATTTAGTAAAGATAAGATATTCCATAATGCTCGAATATAGTAAGAAAATAGGGATGCGTATAATGATACAAAATAGGCAGTTTCCGTTCTAAGTTCTGTTCCCAGTATAATTATGTTATGTTTGAGTCCAAATTAGATCGAATTGATTTCTTTTGAAATATACGCATAGAAAGCTAATATTCCTTAAGAAATAAGCAAATATGTTTTTTGTTGAATATAAGATCGCAACTGGTCATGCTATGTAATGTACTCTATTTCCATACTATGTAATGTACTCTATTTCCATACTATGAACATGTAACAAGTCGCAAAATGATTGAATACTTATATATACACATACTGCCATGTCTAACAATTATAACTAGTCTATCTTTTCATTAGTTGTATAATAAAAAAAATCCTATAAGATATGTAAATATAAGATTCATCATGAAGGCGTTGAAAAGTATAAGAATTTGCCATAGGAATTAGTAAAATGCAAGAACTATATACTAGAGCAAGCAGGCGTCATTCCACTCCAGATACCATTCTCAGTACAAGTTCTGTTTTGGTCTCCACTAGACAGAACATATCCAGTATCACATGCATACACAATTTCACTACTGTAATTAAAGACGGTTTGGATAGGTCCGAGAGAAGCAAAGGCAACTACCGCAGGCGCGCTGCAAGAAACAACTGAAATAGAAACACAAACAAGGAAAGAATGAAATATCCTTTGAACGTTAAAACGGCGATGTTGAATATCATATTCAATGTACTTGGATGTTAATGAATTAACTTTTTAATTTGTTACATGATAGGTAATTTGTTATGAACTGAAATAAGCCTGCAATAATATTGATCAAATGAGCCCAACAAATTCGTATATTAAATTCATGTTGCGGTCAAATGATTATGTTTGTAATAATTCGAATACGAACATGTGATAACGACACGACTGCAAACGTGTAGCATTTTCGCTGCCATAATTGTTCTCCAGGTTATTGTAAAACTTCCTGGTGCGTAGGATAAAATAAATATCAAACTGCCCATAGGCGAAAGTTGATCTTAATATGCTATGGCCGCACAATCTATGACATTAAATTTCTCAGAACGTAAAATACTATTGCATGTTTGTATCAATTTTACATTTACGAGTTAATAGACACGTTTATTATTAATTTTAGTACATGCCAGTTAATATGTGATATATTTCATGTGAGTGCAAAGGTACACAAAACGTAGCTAGGACATATTTTAGAAATCCAAACCTCTATCTTCCGTTTCAGATTCAAAACAGTGATATATACAGATATCTAACAATCTTCTAAACATTTTGAGCATGTATTAAAGATGATCAGCCTCGTTACACTTGAGATACATGGAAACCCTATGTTACAGCTATTGCTTAGATCTAACAATGAGTAAACAAATCTGAATTTTCGTAGACCGGTGTTTTAAATAGCTCTTTAGACAGGTTATCTAGTTGTCGATTATTGTTTTTAAAAACCCACATAAATGAGAAAACATGTAAAGGCAAGTACTAGAGCACAGATGGGGGAATCCGTTCCATGTTCCGTTTTCTGTACACGTTCTATTCGCATCACCATTAGACATGTAATATCCAGTATCACAGGTGTAAACTACTTCATTACTGTAATTATAGCTTGATTGGCTAGGCGCAAGAGATGCATGAAGGGCGATCGCTGGCGCTGTAAATTAACTAAAATTTAATTCGGTATCAAATAAAGAAAAGTGTGCCATTATATGAAAACGTTTATCAAGATTTCTTTATTGTAGGATTTCGAGGCTTTTTCGGCTGTGCATTTGTTATCTGCATATAAAAACTACGATAGCTGTCAAGCGTGCACTGAGGTATAGTAATGTTTCATGAGTATACATTAAAAATATTTCATTTTACATTATGTAGAATTAACTTTATTTGGTAAGAGTATACATGCTTAATTAGTTTTCTTTTCTATTCTACAAATAATTGATTTGATAGCGAGGTGTATTAATGGAAAACAAGTGCTGTGTGACTTGCAGCCTACACGCCAATAGACCATTTTTCACACTGATAACACTTACGTTGTCAGTAGGAAAGATGTTAAAGTTGACTTTAGCTAAATGTTTATTAACTTTAAAATTGTGCAGTAGGCCTGCCCGTCATACGTCGACGTCACAATATCCACTATTTCTCAGCGAATAATTACTAAAGCGATGATTTTAAACATGCTTCATTTTTCTTTTACTTCTCTCGAAATTATAAAATTTCATTCTAATGAATACAGTGATATTTAAAGAAACATAATAGGATACCAACCCCAACAAACATGGATTGCTGTGATAAAGTTAATTTTTTAGGATAAAAATAACCCGGATATTCTGCTGATGTCGCGTGGTTATTTGCTGCGGAATATGATTATTGTGACGTCAGCGCATGGCGGATAGGCCTTCATAATAATGTTAATAATTACGACTATTAAGATCCGTTTGATGCGATGGTCTCAAGAACAATCATTCTGAGTCTATTTCTACAAACTGACATGTCATCCCCGTTGTTTTTCGATTAAAATTCTGACCCGGCAGGAATGTGGGTTAAAATCTCGTTGCACACCTTGTTATTATAAGTATAGTTTATAAACCATATTTAGAGACTATTTATAGTAGCACGGTCATGTGTCTGTCTTCCAAATGTTCTCACACGAAAACAAAACAGACATTATTATTATTGTATATGAACCATATAGAAAGACTATTTGCAGTAACTTAAGACGATCTTGTGTGGATTTTGTTCAAAATCTTATCAAATGAAAATTCAGACGCCTGTGATTTGAAATTCCAGACAAAGTTATTAATCCTGCAATCAAGCGAAACACATTTGAATTTTTCGAGTTCAGTCATTTTGTATTGCAGATGAAAAATGATTAAACGGTACAATAAAAGGAGACTCCTTCTTTATTTAAGGAATACTATTTAATACAGCTAGCTTTGTACTAACGTAAGTTTTCATTTACAAACATTAAATAGATCTGATTTCATTTTTTCTACGATGTTTTTCATAGCAGACGATTCCACCGACGTCGGTAAATGTCAGGTTCGTGTAAACCATGATGTGTAATTTATCTTTTTGAGTCATCTGTTTTACAGATGTATTGTATGTTGGAAACGGTTATCAACAATCACGCTCCGACAAAAGCGGTCAATATTTTAGACAAATTTCACATGCATGGAATTAACACAGCGAGAAGGGTCCGTTTGTTGTCGTATTGGTGTGTTCCATTTTGATTAAACAAGTTGCAGAATGCATTTGAGTGTGCTTGTCGCCGGTTTACTTTTGGCCTGGGACTTTAGCCCCTGGTTATAGTAGTAATACCATTTTTTCGGATGCTGTTAACACCAAACAACGCATTTTAGGGTGAAACTGCACGAGAAAAATAGTTCAACATGGTTTCAACAAAACTGCATTTGAAAGGTTAAGATGTCCCAAGAAATGATCATGAATATATTGTTGGAACATCAGTGAACAACTTAAGGCGTGAGTACTCAAATATAAGTTTAACATTTTTTTTCGAAATTAATGCGCCGAGAGGTCAACTATGGAAGCTTATTAACTATTAACATTCGCGAAGCGGAATGGTAAAGTACAAAGAGTCGCGTGACAAATGCAGTGGCGTATTTACAGGTGGGCCCGTTCGGCCCGTGCGAAGAAGAATATTCATGGTAAACAAAGGAGTCGCGTGACAAATGCAGTGGTGGATTTAGCAGGGGCACATAGGCTCCGTGCCCCGCCAGTTGATATAGCACTTAACGACGAGTCGGTAAACTTTATAAGGGAAGACCTGCCATCGGACGATGCACTCCACGTGTAAATTTTGTGCTGGAGGAAAAACATGGGGTGGTGTATCACCCTTATCTTACCGACCAGTCAACGATTGAAGGCTTGATTAAGGAAGTCAATCGATCCGAATGCCCACACAATTCGTTGAATAGCGATCATATTTTTGATGACAAATTGAGAGTTCGAAGAAAGAAGGTCAACTATTTACCTCGTGAAGTCCGACTGAAGATCATCAATGGCGAAGAAAATTCTTACAGGAATGTGCCTTATGTCTGCACATAGAGATATGGATATCAACCTTTATGTTTTCAAAAGTTTTCTGCTACAGATTTATATTGTTATGAAAAGCATATTTATGAATTAAAAATGTAGCCTACTTAGTATCACTTAAACCCTAGTCACAATTTCCTTGCGATAGATTTGCGAGCAATTCGCGGCAGATTTCTAGCTATTTTCGGCCGGAATCCTTCGGGACTCCTCGCAGTCATCGAGTTACTTTTAACTCGGACTTAAAACCGCATCTCACATAAATCGGCTGATGCCTGACCGATGTCCGGCCGGGCATCACACATATTGGACGAGCCAGGCCGGAAATCGGGGACAGACCGACGTCTGGCCGACCACCCCCTGTGGCTCGCAGGTTATGAAAGCCGGATCATCGCATTATTCATCAGATCATCCAGTCGCGCTCTTCACAGAAGATTAACACACAATTTATCATCAATAACTAAGTTGTAGCAATATAGTGCAAACGCCAACCTCTCCCTCAACCGGGCTACCCGATTGCGCTATGCAGGTGCCCGCAAGCGCTGTGGGAGGTATCAACGGCGTTCTCGTTATAATGTTTGTCTTAATGCTATCTAAGTTAAGTTCGTATATGGGTTATATTGGGTCAGAAACTAGGTAATTTGATCAAATCGAAGGGAAATCTTGTTTACACTCTGGATATTGCTTTTTTAAATTGAGCATGTTGAAACTGTTTCAGAATGTTTGTCTTGAAAATATGTCGGCCAAGTTTGAAAATTGGTCATGTCTGTTCAAAAACAAGGTCACTAGGCCAAATTGAAGGATCATCTTGTTAACACTTTAGAAGCCACATCTTTTAAAAAATTGGTAAGAATGTTTATCTTAATAATATCTCTGCCAAGTTCGAATATTGGTCATGCCGGGTTAAAAACTAGGTCACTAGGACAAATTGAAGGACAATCTTGTTAATACTCTGGAGGCCGTATTCTTTGCTTCAGCAGCTTAACACTGTGTCAGAATATTTTTATTGATAATATCTAGTCCATTTTCGAATATGGGTCATATCAGGTAAAAAAAGAAAATAGGTCACTAGGTCAAATGAAAGAAAATCTTGATAACACTCAGGAGGTTGCATTTTGAATCTTTGGCAGAATAATTGTCTTGATGAGTTTTGCATTGACCAAACACTTTCTCCGAGTCTAGTTATGTGATTTAAAGAATTATTTTTACTTGATGGAAGTTTATTTAACTTTGACATATTTCTCAATATAATAAGGCAGAAACTTCAAAATATTCTGCCTAAACCTGCTGTCAAATTTACTTTTGATTCTTCATGTTTTAACTGTGTATACATGTGAGCTCTTGCTCTCAGGTGAGCGATAACGTGCCAGCAAGGTTCTCCTGTTTTCAAATTGGCAGTTTCATAATATTTACTAATTTTGATATGATCTTTCAACTTCTTAACAATAACAACATAAACATAATTTGCAATTGTTATTTCCTTTCACATGTTCCCTACTTCTCCAACCTTCCTGCAGTCCCCAGACCGCCAGCATTTTCAGTGCTTTGATTATAGTATAGTCGTAAGAGGTCACGCCTTAGAAGAGAGCATCACTAACTTTCAAGACAAGATGAAACACTTTGCGATATCATTACAGCATAGAGTAAATTAAGACTAAAGAAAACAAGAGTTGCTGCAAGATGCAGCAATTGGCGCGGGAATCAGCATTTTATGGCTTAAGAAATACTGTTTGATTCGAAAAACACGAAACCCGCTTTTTAATATACGATATAAATATATGATAACAATAGTTGTTTAGTTAAATATGTAAAACGAAAACAAAAATACCTTTTCCCAACGTGTTGACCTCGATCTTCCAAAAGTATTGTAAACATTTGTCTGCGCCTGCGCGTCCTTCCCCCCCCCCCCCCCCCCCCCCCCTTAATATATTCTTAAAATCGTTAAATTTAGCACAATAACTTTGCATTTATGAAAATATTCCATTGTCCTAATGTAACGAGAACGGGGTATCGATTTATGTTTAAATATCACTTCTACAGCCTTGCTGAGGAAGCCGGCTTCATAGCGACGTTGGTAGAGTGGTTGACCTTTTTGTAAAGTTAAGCAACGTTTATCGCGGTTGCTTAACGCCGGTACACGTTACAAATGGTGGCAGCGGTGGGTGTTATTAAATAAAAGTACTGCAGTGTTGACGGCCTGGGGGCTGCTGGAAGGTTGGACGCACGTGCCCTACGGCCCCCGGTTAATCCGTCACTGTATATTACACGTGACTTCTTTCGTGGGGTGGGGGAGCGGGCACGGGCCCTATTGGCCCCCGCTAAATCCGCCACTACATTTGCCACGCTTTTTCTTTGTTTACCATTAATTTTTCTCGACGCACAGGCCCTACGGCCCCCTGGTTAATCTGCCACTGTATTTTTCACGTGACTACTTTCTTTTTTTCCGTTCCTCTTCGCGAATGTTAATAATGATAACAAGCGTCCATATTTAAACTTATATTGGAGTACTCACGCCTTAAGTTGTTCACTGATGTTCCAACAACAATCAAATGATATTTATGGGGGGGAGATCCTAACCTTTTAAATGCAGTTTTGTTGAATCCATGATGAAGTATTTTTCTCGCGCAGTTTCTCATGCGTTGTTAAGTGCTAACAGCAATTGGCAGGCTGTCAACTCCGAACAAATGGTATTACTACTATGACCAGGGGCTAAAGCATTTTAATTATGAAAAGACTACTCGCATATAAATAGACTGGTTCACTAATCTTAATCTCCTATTCCAAATCGAACGAGAACCAGTCTAGTGACGGAAATATCCGAGAACAGTAAAATTCGGCGCATGCGCGATCAATGCGATTAACACGGCGCATGCGCAAGCCCATTGCACCAGTGGCAGTTTTTTTCACAACCAATATATGCATATGTGCTGATGTACCCGCGCAATAATATTTGCACGCTGATTAAAAGTCAAGGTTTAATGAAAGATCAATTTATTCCCTGATATAATCGTTTATAAAGAGTCGTCCGCTTTTAAAGCACTTTAGAAAAGCTTTTAAATCACATGAGCCGTCCCACGAGAAAACCAATATTACTGATTCTGCGTAAAGTATAGACCGGGATCAGTCTAAGCATGCCACGCAGGAATTATTACCCTATACCTCTATCCCCCTGAGACGGAATGTGTTGGCACGGATTAGCCTGCGCGAAGTGCGCAGGCTAATCTGGATCGATACATTACGCATAATAATCCATAATATTGGTTTTCTCGGAACAGCCCATATTTATCTACAATGTTGAAAGACTAAGAAATTCGTGGTCAACACTCATCTGCTACAGAGGTGTCATTATTGAAAACATCAGGGGAAAAGAATTAAAGAAAGACGTAATACTGAAACATGACGGTAACGCGTCGCTCCAAGTGAAAATTAGAAAGGCAGGATACTGTAAGAGCGCCTGTGTGGTTATATCCAACATCGCACACGTATGAGCCGTCCCGCGAGAAAAACAACAGTATGGCCTCTCTCTGTGTAAAAGTATCGACCCGGATCAGCATACGCATGCCGCGCAGTCTTCCACGGATAGACACTTTTCGCCTCCTGTGGATTTTCTGTTTCAGGAATCACTACTCTATCTATCCCCCCTTAGACGGAATGTGTCGGCCGGATCAGTCTGCGCGGACAGCGCAGGCTGATCTGGTCGATACATTACGCAGATGTGTATCGCCGCAGCTGCATCTGTGTAAAGTATCGACCGGATCAGCATACGCATGCCGCCCAGTCTTCCACGGATAGACACTTTTCGCCTCCAGTGGATTTTCTGTTTCAGGAGTCTTTACTCTATTCCGCTACCGCCCAGAGACGGAATGTGTCGGCCCGGATCAGTCTGTGCGAACTGCGCAGGCTGATCTGGTCGATACATTACGCAGATGTGTATCGCCGCAGCTGCATCTGTGTAAAGTATCGACCCGGATCAGCATACGCATGCCGCCCAGTCTTCCCCGGATAGACACTTTTCGCCTCCTGTGGATTTTCTGTTTCAGGAGTCTTTACTCTATTCCGCTATCCCCCAGATACGGAATGTGTCGGCCCGAATCAGTCTGCGCGGACAGCGCAGGCTGATCTGGTCGATACATTACGCAGATGTGTATCGCCGCAGCTGCATCTGTGTAAAGCATCGACCCGGATCAGCATAAGCATGCCGCGCAGTCTTCCACGGATAGACACTTTTCGTCTCCTGTGGATTTTCTCTTTCAGGAGTCCTTACTCTATTCCGCTACCGCCCAGAGACGGAATGTGTCGGCCCGGATCAGTCTGTGCGGACTGCGCAGGCTGATCTTGGTCGATACGTTACGTATATGCCATAATGTGTTGTTTTTTTTCGTGGAACGGCAAATATGTTACTGTAGTGTTGTAATCGTAAACTATTTGGTATTGCACTTCTTACGAGTTTGAAACGTCTACAGCGTCACAAGTGATAACTGAAAATATTCGTGCAATAATAAATCAGTCAGAATCAGAATGTATATATAATTCGGATTTCAGAGTGTTTGGAGAAAACTAGAAACTTTGGAGAGAAAAAAGTGTTAAATACAGAATAAAAGAATGAAGTCTAAATGAAGTACGGTTGTCACAGACTTATATGATATGAGTGTCTGTCCATGCAAAACTATACAACCGGACCTATGTGAACAGTATAGACCCATACCAACCAGCAACTCCGCACACTCTGATCTAGATCTAGTTTTTGTTACAAATAAATTTCCTTACTAAAGCTTATGTTAAGCTTCTGCTGACTCGTAACGATTTTCACAAACTTGAACAAATGCACTGATCTTAATTTACATTATTCAAATGTGAACAGATGTACAGGCTGATCTTAATTTACATAATTCAAATTTGAACAGATGTACAGGCTGATCTTAACCTACATTATTCAAATTTGAACAGATGTACAGGCTGATCTTAACCTACATTATACAAATTTGAACAGATGTACAGGCTGATCTTAATTTACATTATTCAAATTTGAACAGATGTACAGGCTGATCTTAACATACATTATTCAAATTTGAACAAATGTGCAGGCTGATCTTAATTTACATTATTCAAATTTGAACAGATGTACAGGCTGATCTTAACCTACATTATTCAAATTTGAACAGGTGTACAGGCTGATCTTAATTTACATTATTCAAATTTGAACAGATGTACAGGCTGATCTAAACCTACATTATTCAAATTTGAACAGATGTACAGGCTGATCTTAACCTACATTATTCAAATTTGAACAGATGTACAGGCTGATCTTAACCTACATTATTCAAAGTTGAACAGATGTACAGGCTGATCTTAACCTACATTATTCAAATTTGAACAGATGTACAGGCTGATCTTAACCTACATTATTCAAATTTAAACAGATGTACATGCTGATCTTAACCTACATTATTCAAATTTGAACAGACGTACAGGATGATCTTAACCTACATTATTCAAATTTGAACAGATGTACAGGCTGATCTAGACCTACAATATTTACAAACTTGAACAGAAACACAGGCTGATCTTAACCTACATGAATCAAACTTGAACGGATACACTGGCTGATCTGAACCTATATTATTCAAATTTGAACAGATGCACAGGCTGATCTAGACCTACATTATTCAAATTTCAAAGATGCACAGGCTGATCTAGACCTATAATATGTACAATTTTGAACAGATGCACAGGCTGATCTTATAACCTACAATATTCACAAACTTGAACGCATGCAGTTGCTGATCTGAACCCACATAAGTCACAAATTTCAACGTGTACCCTTTTGCATGAACATGCTTATATAATGAGAAATGTAAGTATTTTCATTTGAGATGATTTTTAAGATACTACAGAAAGTATATTACATCAGCTCTGATGGTCAAACAACAGTTGAACTTGTATAAACTGAAATTTAAACATCCAACTTCTCAAGACGCGAGGGTATATAGATTCATAAACGAGCTAGAAGATGATTATAGAAAGATGTTCTACTCGAAGAAAGGGAATCAGAGACACTTCATACGTCTATTTCATGACACCTTCTAACACGGATATATAAATATGTATATGAGCTTTTGTCGCATATTCACGTATGCTGCATATACGAAAAATGGCGTCAAGAGTAAGTTCAAAACTACAAACGAAAGTAATGCTCAAATGTGTGTTTGTATTATCATTATCAATAGTGTATTTCATAATCGTATTTCAAGTACAAAGCAAATCTAAAAATGATTTAAACTCGTATTGTTTGAAGTATGCTTTAGAATTCTAGTAGTTCTCTAAAGCGTATAGAAGTCATATTTGGTATAAAAGAAGATAAATGTATGATTTAAGATAGAGCTATGATAACCCACTATATGGGAGTCTACAGGAATCTATCGGTTCATTGGAACTCAACATTACTTGAACATGTAGGTGGTGTTCCAAACCAACTGCTGTTACTCAGGCAGGTTAGATCTAGGTCGCCGGAAGTGACGTTATATCCGGTAGCACATGTATAACTAATAGTATCGTTCTCGGAAAAGGTAGGATTACTCGGTGCGTACGTAGCATTGTTAACTGTATCAGGGAGGCACTGTGTGGTCACTGAAAAAGAAAAGAATCAAAATAATAAATTCAAACATTGATCAGTTTAGAAAAACAAAGGCACTTATGAAAATGTACTTATATTAGATATGTTTTTCCGACTTTCGATTGTGGCAAATGTGACGTCATATTCCTTCATTTCATTGTAACATGTATACAACAAGGTCAGTTTACTTAGAAGTATTGCGTTCATTAACCTATTATCTACGCGACACAAACAGTTTGGACAATGTATCGTGGAAAATCCTAACCCCGGCTTTCGCACTGAATTTTCCCAACCTTTGTTTTAAAAAACAAGAAACCAGCAACGGCAAGCTACGTTAACTTTTTCTTTTTAAACGCTGATATTGACAATTAATTCCAACCAAAATTTAATAAATTCAAAGCGTGTTTTTATAGACTATTCGCCACTCTTGTGATAGATAGTATTTTGTATTTATTAATTCATGTTTAGCTATATGTGTTAGCCTCTACCTCAAATAAAGCAACAAAGTAAAACTTTGTGTACGTATTTTTTCAGAATTCTCCGCCCATGTGTTTAATCCAAGCATCATGAATTTTTGTCTGAAATTTTACTGCCACGAAATGTTGAATTTATTTTTATTACAAAATATTTGAATTTGGGTCATATTATTGCCCGGTGTGGCGTGAAATTTGTTCTCCCGTTGTGAGAGTTCTCATTTTAGTGAGCGCATGCGTATGATTGCACTTCCGCTTCCGTTCTGGCGGGACGTTGTAAAAGTTCTCCCTTCCATTGCGCATGCGCATGAGAACTCCCACAACGGTGTGGCGTGAAATTTGTTCTCCCGTTGTGGGAGTTCTCATTTTGGTATGCGCAGAACTCCCACAACGGGAGAACTAATTTCACGCCACATCGGCGTGGTATGCGGTCTCAGGCTCATTGCGTCCACAATCAATCAAATATTGTGCATGCGAATGAGAACTCCCACAACGGGAGAACAAATTTAACGCCACCGGTGTGAAATTTGTTCTCCCGTTGTGGGAGTTCTCATTTCGGTATGCGCATGCGTATGAGAACTTCCACAACGGGAGAACTAATTTCACGCCACACCGGCGTGGTATTCGGTCTCAGTCTCATTGCGCCCTCAATCAATCAACCATTGTGCATGCGAATGAGAACTCCCACAACGGGAGAACAAATTTAACGCCACCGGTGTGAAATTTGTTCTCCCGTTGTGGGAGTTCTCATTTCGGTATGCGCATGCGTATGAGAACTCCCACAACGGGAGAACTAATTTCACGCCACACCGGCGTGGTATGCGGACCCAGTCTCATTGCGCATGCGCATGAGAACTCTCACAACGGGAGAACAAACCAGTTATCGACGTATTGGTAGGAACATTCAAATAATGCTTGATTATTGATGTATTTCAGTTTCGTAGTTCCTTCATACTAATCGAGTAATGCAAACTAAGCTAGTGATACAATTATATCGAGGAAATCACACAGCAGCAGTTCGGATAGCTCGTTTAAATCACAGATCCCTACCAGAAGATGGTTCGAGTTAAACGATGTATTCCAATATGAGCCGTTCCGCGGGAAAACCAGCACCATGGAGTTTGCGTAAAGTATCGACCCAGACCAGCCTTAGCATGCCGCGCAGGCTAATCAGGGCAGATATTTTTCTTCTCCTGTGGATTTTCTGTTTCAGGAATCATTCCTAAATACCTCTATCTCCCTGAGACGGAATGCCTCGGCCCAGATTACCCTGTGCATAATGTTGGTTTTCTCGTGGAACGGCTCATATTCATTGTTTGAGTTATCGCGCGTCCACTTTATGTCTCATACTTTAATGACACGGACTATGTTTATAATTATATTCAGCCTTTGAAGGTTGGTATTCGAATTGCGTGGCTCATTATTTCAACTCTACAGAATGGCATGAAATGGGTTTTAAATAATTTATAATGGTAGAAACAAATCAATTATGCAATCATTCACTTATCTTATTATGCAAATATGTTTTGTATACATTTATATGTAAACGTTAATGAAACTGTGTTCTGTTCTTTACTATCGAGTCCAAGTAGGATATATTTATCAAATCCCGTTCATGATATAGCGATGTTGTTGCCTCTGTAATAAAATTGTCCCTTGTCTGGCGAAATCACATATTGCTTCTTTTCAAATGTTCTTTTGTCGAGATGTGTGTGTAAATTTAGAACTGCTTGTGTAGAGATTTTAACCTTTATTTAGAAAGGTTTATAAACGACAATTATGTTTATTAATCCCAACGTTATCGACTATGTTGGTGCACGTGTATCCACTGAATTGTTTTGATTGAATTACACTTTCTCTACATGATTCAGTCTTAGAACCATCGATTAGCGAAATTGCGTATTGTGTGAATGTTCCGGATGAAGTATTCCGGTCAAAAGTACTGTTAATTGAACTATTTAGAATTGACCGGTACCCTGACGGCATTAGAAAAAAATAGAAATTCGTGATTAATGACTGTCCTCAGTCATCTCTCCCAAGAATATGACTTTCAATTTCCGTTAAACAAAGTCTGTGTCGATAAATGGATTTATGAAATCTCGTTTAATCGAGTCAAACGGAATCCACCCTGGTCGAGTGGTTACCATCGGGGATTTGGAAACGGGCGTCTCGGGTTCGATGCCTAGTCGCGGCGGACATTGCAGAGTGCCATTGGGCAATGAACATTTTTTAGCCTAATATTGGTTTATTTAAATAAGTGAATTATCGTCGTGATTTACATGAAATAATGTTGGAAACGGCGTGAACCCTTCAATAAAACAAACTAACAAACACTCAAACGAGTAATAATTCTGTTACGATTATAATGGTTATCTGCTCCTCGTACGATTTGAAATCGACTTGGTAAGGATGGTAGCCTTAAGCCTTTCCCACATATAGACGCATTCTAACTTTTCTGTAACAGGCGAGTTTCAGACAACATTTAGCCAAAAAAAAAAAAAGGGATTATGATGAGGTATTTCAAGTTTTCTCTCAATTTGTGCAGCTCTATTCAATAATTAAACTATTATTTGTATAGGTATTTTCTATTTATGCCAAGAGGTATTCTCTATTTATGCCAAGAAAGAGGTATTCTCTATTTATGCCAAGAAAGAGGTATTCTCTATTTATGCCAAGAAAGAGGTATTCTCTATTTATGCCAAGAGGTATTCTCTATTTATGCCAAGAGGTATTCTCTATTTATGCCAAGAAAGAGGTATTCTCTATTTATGCCAAGAGGTATTCTCTATTTATGCCAAGAAAGAGGTATTCTCTATTTATGCCAAGAGGTATTCTCTATTTATGCCAAGAAAGAGGTATTCTCTATTTATGCCAAGAGGTATTCTCTATTTATTCCAAGAAAGAGGTATTCTCTATTTATGCCAAGAGGTATTTTCTATTTATGCCAAGAGGTATTCTCTATTTATGCCAAGAAAGAGGTATTCTCTATTTATGCCAAGAAAGAGGTATTTTCTATTTATGCCAAGAAAGAGGTATTCTCTATTTATGCCAAGAGGTATTCTCTATTTATACCAAGAGGTATTCTCTATTTATGCCAAGAAAGAGGTATTCTCTATTTATGCCAAGAAAGAGGTATTCTCTATTTATGCCAACTATTTATGCCAAGAAAGAGGTATTCTCTATTTATGCCAAGAAAGAGGTATTCTCTATTTATGCCAAGAAAGAGGTATTCTCTATTTATGCCAAGACGATTTCAAAGTCGTTTACAGCATGACTGTTGTGTGTGAGAAAGGATTACAATGTTGAAAAGAGAGTTTGGTCAACACACCATTGATATTGTTGTGGGCTGACTTATTCCCGACTCGGCTATACTGCTTGCTTTATACATGTAGCTATATAGACTAGAGATCATGTCATTGGTCGTACGATAGTTTGTAACTTAGTGTTGAATACTAAATGTGGAAAATAGAGAAAACACTTTCTTATTCTTCTATCGATAATGCAGCTATAGAGAAATCACTTTCTTGTTCCTATATCGATAATGCAGCTAAGGTGTTAAAATGCTTACGTAAAACAATCTTACGAAACGATAAAGCAAATTCATAGTTTGTGAAAAAAACATTTATAGTATTATAAACCAGTTTGACCCTAAAATGAACTAATCTTAAAGCTGAAATCCGTACTAACAAAAAGTCAATTAATTGATATTCTTGTTTACAAATAAACAGATCGATGTCTTTAGTTGTTTGTAAATTTCTTTGAAGCTCCTAATGGCGAAAACGTGCCAAGGTGTTTACGCCAGGTAGATAATTAATAGTTACTATTAGGACATCATTTCAAGAAGGCTTAAGTTAAAATGTCCCCTTTTACGCAGATGCGAATTCTTCAAAAAGATCAGAGAAAATGATTTCTATACATGACCAACACTTAAGTACAGTATTTGATTGATATTTCATCTGAAAGGTCAGCTGAACTCGTTTAGAGCAGTTGTTATGTTGTATGCTTGGGAAAAACCAACTGGCCATTCACGAACTTGCCTTTGAGTTATGTGAATGCGATTTGACTCAATGGATTAAGATCGACTCTTAGTTTGACACGTGTGGCAATGATATGTCGAACTGAACTGTTAACACTTTCCCACATATAGACGCTTTCTGACTCTTGTGCAGCAGACGACTTTTGAAAACAATGTGACAAAAGTAGAAATTGCTCAAAACGAGCAATTTCTCCTTTTGCCACAATGTTTTCAACTCTTTTCAGTAATTATACCTACTTTGATAGAGCTTTTCTGCATTTCTTTCTAGATACTTTCAAAGTTGTCTGCTGCATATTTGTTGTATGTGGGAAAAGGTTTGATTGTGAGAGCAGTGACGGAGAAGATGACATACAGGATGGTCTTCCAAATGAGTAACCCCCTGAAACTCTAAATGATGACACAGATGACTTTAGAAAACATCGTGGCAAAAGGTGAAATTGTTCATGATGAACAATTTCTGCTTTTGCCACAATATGTTATCCCTTATGTATACTTATCGGTATATATTAGTATAGATCTGCTAAAAAAGATCATCTAGGCTTTTGCGATTATTGAAGAAGGAGCCTAGTGAAGGGTCTGCAAAGATGGTCGACGAGCCAAAGGAGGGATCACGAAATGGGTGATCAATGGAAAATCACGAATGTACAGACATATCTTAATACTTGTGATGAATATCTTAGGTTAGAGCTTCTGATACACCGCCCGTTTCTGTTGTTTCAATAATTAAATGTTATAATTGAGTGAATGTATGTGTACGTTGGCATATCTTAACAGTTTCTTATAATGGTGTGTTAAGCCGGTTTCAACACTTGTTGTACGGCCGTACATGTGTACGTTACCAGTGCTACTGGTCCATTTATCCTAACACCAGCGAGTGAGTCGTTATATCACGACGGTACATGGGTAAGTTACCAGTACTACTGGTCCATTTATCCTAACACCAGCGAGTCAGTCGTACATGGGTAAGTTACCAGTACTACTGGTCCATTTATCCTAACGCCAGCGAGTGAGTCGTTATATCACGACGGTACATGGGTAAGTTACCAGTACTACTGGTCCATTTATTCTAACGCCAGCGAGTGAGTCGTTATATCACGACGGTACATGGGTAAGTTACCAGTACTACTGGTCCATTTATCCTAACACCAGCGAGTGAGTCGTTATATCACGACGGTACATGGGTAAGTTACCAGTACTACTGGTCTATTTATCCTAACACCAGCGAGTCAGTCGTACATGGGTAAGTTACCAGTACTACTGGTCCATTTATCCTAACGCCAGCGAGTGAGTCGTTATATCACGACGGTACATGGGTAAGTTACCAGTACTACTGGTCCATTTATCCTAACACCAGCGAGTCAGTCGTACATGGGTAAGTTACCAGTACTACTGGTCCATTTATCCTAACACCAGCGAGTGAGTCGTTATATCACGACGGTACATGGGTAAGTTACCAGTACTACTGGTCTACTTATCCTAACACCAGCGAGTGAGTCGTTATATCACGACGGTACATGGGTAAGTTACCAGTACTACTGGTCTACTTATCCTAACACCAGCGAGTCAGTCGTACTGCTAATATCTCAATTCTGAACCCCAAGGAGGGAAAGATGACATTGCTACTAAATTTAAAGTCTTTGCTATTACTAAATAGTACTGATTCTAGTATAGATCTTGGTCAAACTCCGCGAATACACTGTCTGATTGTTTGGTGTTTTACGCCGCTTTCAACAATTGTTCATTTATATTATATATCACGGCGTTTCCTGGGTAAGGTACCAGTACTACTCTGTCCGTTTATCCTGACCCTAGTCAGTCAGTGGTTATACTCCCCTCGCAAGAGGAAGACATTCATTACTTCTATGTTTACTCTTTGGTAAGGCCCCTGTCATCGATCTACACAGTTTGCAAAGGCCTTTTACCCTTTTCTATGGAAAGGCTTATCTATTCTTTAGAACTTGGATCCCATTTTGTGTCACTTCGTTCTACTACATACAATAAAAATGTGTTAAAAACACTTAAACAAATTCGATTAGCACAGTGGTGGAAAAATAAAGTTAAATAGTTTGTGTCAATACAAATATAAGTCCTTTGAAAAGAGACAGATATTGTATAATACAAAACTATTGATGAACTACTTCGGTAAACATTCGAACGATTTTCTTCAATACATTTCCAATAGTTACCCTGCACAGTGGAAAAGTAGTCCGATACCGGGTGTTGATAAGACAATTATTTTGGCTTCGGAAGAACACAAAGATTTTCCGCCATGTTTTTACCCTTTCCCTCATTAGACAATTCTGAAGCAGACGACTTTGAACTCATTTTGTCAAAAAATAGAAAATCTCTATAATTGAATGGATAACATATGACTAAAATTGGAAAACATTGTGGCAAAAGTAGAAATTACACGTTTTAAGCAATTTCTTCTTTTGTCACTATGTTTTCAAAAATCCGTCTGCTGCAGAGGCATCAGAAAGCGTCTATATGAGTGAACGTGTTATTAAAAGGTGGTAAATGAAGTCTTAGCAATTGTATCCAGTGGTGTTTGTACGCTATCATGTTAAAACATAGATCAATCTGCGACAGACGACTTTTAAATGTATAGGCAAAACTATAGAAAACATTTATAAATAAAAGTATTATTATTGAAAGGTGTTTAAAAAATGAGGCAAAGTTCGTCTGCTGCATATGACAACGGGGAGAAATGTCGTATTCATCATTTTGTAAAGAAAACAATGGAATACTTGGACTAAACAACAAATAATACAAAGAAATATATGGAACGCCACAGCTGTCTTATGTTGTGATATGCCATGCTATTATGTCTAACTTACATCTTAATATGTCTAACGTATGTGTTTTTATGTGCACCTGCCATGTTACATGTAGTATGTCTAACTTACATGTTATTTTGTCTAACTTACATGCTATTATGTTTAACTTACATGTTATTATGTGTAACTGACATGTTATTATGTCCAAATGGCATGCTTTTATGTCTATCCGATATGCTATTTTGTCCATACAAATACCTAGATATTATTTCCTTCCTCATCAGGTATGCAAAGGCGCATTGGTGTAAGTTAAGAAATGCATTGCTGTAAAGTTTTACAAATGTTAACCCATTCCCACATGCATATTTTAAGCAGACTACGTTTGAAAAACATTGTGACAAAATGTATGTGGGAACGAGTTAAAGCCGTCTACATATCATTACAGCATAAAATGAAGGTTCTGATGAGACTGTTAGAATTCACTGTGGGTATATATGAGCCATTCCACGAGAAAACCAACATTATTGTCTCTGAGTAATGAATCGACCCAGATCAGCCCGCGCAGTCCGAGCTGGCTAATCCGGGCCGACACATTCCGTCTCAGGGGGATAGAGGTAAAGAGTTATGATTCCTGAAACAAAATATCCACAGGAGGCGAAAAGTGTCTGTCATGGTTAGGTTGTGCGGCATGCTTAGGCTGATCCGGATCGATACTTTACGCAGAGTCCACAATGTTGGTTTTCTCGCGGGACGGCTCATATCAATATATCTGCGTAATGTATCGACCAGATCAGCCTGCGCTGTCCGCGCAGACTGATCCGGCCGACACATTCCGTCTAAGGGGGGGATAGATAGAGTAGTGATTCTTGAAACAGAAAATCCACAGGAGGCGAAAAGTGTCTGTCCGGGTTAGCCTGCGCGGCTTGCTTAGGCTGATCCGGATCGATACTTTACGCAGAGTCCACAATGTTGTTTTCTCGCGGGACGGCTCATATCAATATATCTGCGTAATGTATCGACCAGATCAGCCTGCGCTGTCCGCGCAGACTGATCCGGCCGACACATTCCGTCTTAGGGGGGATAGATAGAGTAGTGATTCTTGAAACAGAAAATCCACAGGAGGCGAAACGTGTCTGTCCGGGTTAGCCTGCGCGGCTTGCTTAGGCTGATCCGGATCGATACTTTACGCAGAGTCCACAATGTTGGTCTCCTGGTGGAACGGCTCATATGTATCAATAGCCATTTTCACGTGAAGCAGGTCATAGTCTATGGGGTAATTGTTCTTTGTAAGGAAAGTTGAAAGTAAATTAGAATTAAATCTACGCCGGAATTAAAGGATGCCACAGCAGCCCGCTAAACTCAGCACAATCTTCCAGAACGAAAAGTTACACTTTGTTATGTATTATAATACACGTGAATATTAGTTTAAATTAATATTTTATTAGCAAGTATTGAATACATCTTCATTTAATGTCTAACTAACTTTTCAAAACGATGACTTCAATCGAAAATTAAAGAAAACCCAAACAATGTAAATGGCCACCGAGTAAGGAAGACATCTTCATAGATGATTGCACATCGATGATATTAGATATAAATAATAACGGCAAGCAATCATTTAAATGTCCCCGGACACAACGTCAATTATTTTGACGTGTGATGCCAGTCACAGCGGGTGCCAATTAGGAAGCAATTACTGGCAATTTCCTCTATGAAGCGTGCGATCTATCTCAGTGCGATGATTACTCTAAACCGCGACAGAACAAAACAGGCACGTTGCCGCTTCTTCGTCGTGTAAAAACATGGCAACGAGCCATTCAGAGTATACCTTCTTCGTCGTGTAAAAACATGGCAACGAGCCATTCAGAGTATACCTTCTTCGTCGTGTAAAAACATGGAAACGAGCCATTCAGAGTATATCTTCTTCGTCGTGTAAAAACATGGCAACGAGCCATTCAGAGTATACCTTCTTCGTCGTGTAAAAACATGGCAACGAGCCATTCAGAGTATACCTTCTTCGTCGTGTAAAAACATGGCAACGAGCCATTCAGAGTATACCTTCTTCGTCGTGTAAAAACATGGCAACGAGCCATTCAGAGTATACCTTTTTCGTCGTGTAAAAACATGGCAACGAGCCATTCAGAGTATACATTCTTCGTCGTGTAAAACCATGGCAACGAGCCATTCAGAGTATACCTTCTTCGTCGTGTAAAAACACGGCAACGAGCCATTCAGAGTATACCGTCTTCGTCGAGTAAAAACACGGCAACGAGCCATTCAGAGTATACCTTCTTCGTCGTGTAAAAACACGGCAACGAGCCATTCAGAGTATACCTTCTTCGTCGTGTAAAAACATGGCAACGAGCCATTCAGAGTATACCTTCTTCGTCGTGTAAAAACATGGCAACGAGCCATTCAGAGTATACATTCTTTGTCGTGTAAAACCATGGCAACGAGCCATTCAGAGTATACCTTCTTCGTCGTGTAAAAACACGGCAACGAGCCATTCAGAATATACCTTCTTCGTCGAGTAAAAACACGGCAACGAGCCATTCAGAGTATACCTTCTTCGTCGTGTAAAAACACGGCAACGAGACATTCAGAGTATACATTCTTTGTCATATGGTATCTTTGTGAGAGTATAAGCCGCGTCAAAGGATAATGAGTCGTATGATGTATACACGCACTGTGTTACCAGACATGTCACTTTACGTCTACAATTACAAGAAACTTAGCTGTGACTTCTAATGAACTAGAAATATAACCACAATGGTTGTATTCCCATTCACCGTGATGCTTCCACGGGGATCCCGTTAGGAAAAGAGTCTTGCTTCAGCAAAAACAACCTTGCGATATTTGTTCCAAGCGTAGGTTTCTGCCTATACATTCAAGCTTTCCAATCAGATTGTGATTAAACTCCCTGGATACGCAGATGTATCTGGTTCTACGTTGGTCGGAAGTGCCATCAGGTTGATTTTCCTCGAGCACCCCTCATATATTATTAAATAATCATTTTTACATGACGGGGACATGTCATAGATCGTTTATAGATTGCAGCGCCCGTCAACGATCAAAAACTGAAACCGTATCTGAACTTTCGTCTCATTAAAGATCAAATACGGATTCAAAAAGGGTATTTTATTTGCCATCGATGGACATTGATATTTGCTAGAAATGTTTGTTCCGAGTGTTCAACAATAGTGCGTTTCGATTTTCATAATACTCCCATTTGAATGCTACTTGTTTGATAATATGAAAATCTGCAAGTGTTCACATTCCCGATTAACTACTTACGCGAACGTAGGTAAGGTACGCAACTGTTCTTATCTGAAAACTTAACTCTTTCACACATACAAAAACGCTTTTAGACGCATCTACAGCAGTCGGCTTTTATATTACATAGTGGCACAAGGTGAAATTACTCATAATGAGCAATTTCACATTTTGCCACAATGTGTTCAACTTAATTTAAAAGCTTACTTTCATTTACAGAGAAATTCTCGGTGAGAAATTTCATATTTTGACACAATGTTTTCAACTGTATTTAAAAGCTAATTTTCATGTATAAAGAGTTTCAATAGTTTGCCTAGATATGTTCGACGTCAACTTTGTTGTATGTAGGAAAAAGTGAAACAGTCAGCTGCATATCAAAATCACAACTGAAATTTCTAAGTTATATAAATCATAACTTGCTAAGAATACACAGGAGTAAGGTTTTTTACATTTTTGTCCCCACAATCCACAGATTAAAAGACTCACATATTATCAAAGATTAAAGAAATGTGCTACGCCATTTTCATATATAGAAATATATTACCTATGCCCATCTAACGAAATGTTTTTGAGTTTTAGTTCAAACAAATGTTTGCGCATGTGTTTATTTAAGATACATTTATGTTACGTATTCATCTGGTCTCAGGGTCTGTTTCTAAAGATAACCATGCCACAACTAGACATACACCAGTCCTGTACAACACCGAGTCAATATTTTTCTTTTTCTACAACGTAATATATCAAGCCAGTTCCGATATATGGCTCACATACTTTACCCCTTCTTTATAGTTGCATTTACCACTAATGCATAGAAAATGTGACAAGTTACAGTGAACAAGCAATACAAACTTACATTACGTTACAGTAACTGTTTGTAGTTTTTGCTATATGCATATTGTATGAGCTGTTACACGATTGTTACATTTTCCAATCGAGACGCGTCGGGAAGTAAGTGATCTCGTTGAACATGAAACCAGTAAGGAGCGTAGCTCCCTTTAGGCACTGTAGGCACGTGCCTACATATTTTTTCTCAAAATGCCCCAAAATGCAGCTGCGGCGATAGACATCTGCGTAACGTATCGACCAGATAAGCCTGCGCTGTCCGCGCAGACTGATCCGGTCGACACATTCCGTCTTAGGGGGATAGATGTATAGAGTAGTGATTCCTGAAACAGAAAATCCACAGGAGGCGAAAAGTGTCTATCCGGGTAGGCCTGTGTGGCGTGCTTAGGCTGATCCGGGTCGATACTTTACGCAGAGTCCACAATGTAGATTTTCTCACGTGACGGCCTACACATTGATTATTGCAAAGCTACGCCCCTGCCAGTGAATATTTAGGCCAGACTGTGCATTCACACAGTCCTACTAGTGGCCTCGGGATACGCTTACTCCTAGGAGAGCAATACATCTAATTAGATGTTTGCTTCTCTTACCTAGTTCATACTCTGTCCCAGGAGATGTCGGAACTTGGCTCATCGGTATTATACGACCGTGGCATGACATTGATATATGGGTTCCACGATTGCCAATTTCCTGACTGATAACTTAATCTTTATTAAATTCGCCGAGCCGCGAGAAATCCGACCTTCGCAGGTTGTAGCGTTGAAATAGTCAGAATACACATGTTGCAGTCTTCTGGAGTATCTGAGGACATCGATACTATTAATTAATACTTAAGCGTATGTTGGTAATAACTTTAGCTTGTTTCAATCGATTCGATCAACGGCCGTGTCATACAAAATACCGTAAAATGGTAGTAATGGTTGCGCTCCTTGGCGCTCAGCCTTGCGAGGTTAGCATTACGACTGATTGACTGGTGTCAGGTTAAATAGATCAGTAGTAACTTACCCGTGATATTACTGAGCATGTGTTGAAAGCGGCGTAAAACACCAAACAATCAATCAATTGTTTGTAAGTCCTGTTGTCACGTGTTTATTCTGTGTGGCCCGAATAGATCTCTAATGCATGACATCGTATAATATTACCGCATCCCATGTAAATCCCCACGTTATCCACATGCCTGACAATGCAATCATTCTACATAAACAGTAAACGCTCCTATATATGTTAGTCGAGTGTTCAACTTCTCCCTGGTTCAGATGCCTTTCAGTGCAAGAAAACTAAACTATTTGAAAAATACAATGAATTAATTTTTGTATCAATAGTATACTAATCATTTTCCAGAACTTTTTTTCTCGCCTGTTTCAAAAGCAAGACGTAACGACATAACAGTAATTCAGTTTTGTTTGTATTTTCTGCAGTCAAGAAACTGGAATTAAATTAGCCCAAAACATCTAATAAAAGGGGATCGTATTGTTTTTACAAACAGTAAAAACTCATGCACATGCAAAACTCTATCTGCACCTTTGGTGCGGGAGGTCTAGGGCTCGACCTCGGTCGGTTGATACCAAATATTTTTAAAACTGGTGGTAATAGGTGCCCTCCTTGGCGCTCAGGTTTGTTGGATTAGTATTACGACTGACTGGCTGTTGTTAGAATAAACGGTAACTTAACCAGGAAACGCCGTGATATAACTGAGCAATTGTTGAAAGCGGCATAAAATACCAACCAATCAATAATCATAATTTTTTTACTTTTCCGCCTAGATTAACTCTTTCCCTCATACAGACAAAAGTTTAAGCATCTGCAGCAGATTGAAAACAGTGTGGCCAAATGTATTCGATACTCATATGGTTAGCCTAGTTTTTTTCAAAGTCGTCTGCTAAAGATTTTTTATAAGTGGTAAAGGATTAATAAGTTCCGACGAATTATTAGAATTGTAGTTTTAGTGGTTTCGCGATTACAACCATATATGTACATGTAGTGTCAAAAAGCGGTTATAAAACGAGAACCCTTGCTGATGTAGTTTTATTTATCCACATTCCTTTTGTTCTCTCGACGATGTTTGATAGAAGTCAAACCGACTTGAAATTGTACAATTAACCCCCTTTGCCCCCCCCCCCCCCCCCCCCCCCCCCCCCACACACACACAATCCATAATAATAATGATATTAATAAAAAATAGCGACCCTCGGTATCCGGCTGCTAGAAAGGATTGACTGACTGAACACATTTTCGAAGAAAGGAATAACTAATCAGCCGTTTGATTGGACACGTCACGATTATGTGAAGAAAAACTATCCAATCAAGTGACAAGTAATATTTGTTTCCGTACCGACAATCTGACGTCATCGGTTATTTATTCTGATGTCATATCCTAAATGGTTCCGGACATAATCGATACATCACACTACTGCTTCAAATAACTAATATATCTAAAGGTGCTACGAAACAAAACAAACACACGTTCGAAAGAAATAGTGTAAAACATACTAAGACCATACATATCGATTTTAAAAACGATTGACAAGACGGTGTTAATCTTCAATTCGTTATTTTGCATGAAGGAATCCGCTGTGGTCGAGTGGTTAGCGTCGGGGATTTGAAACCTAGTCTCCTGGGTTCGATCCCCAGCCGCGGCACTACGGTCATGGCGGAGTGCCCTTGGGCAAGGCACATTTTCTAGCCTAGTACTGGTTTCCTTACCCAGGGATCATGAATAAGTGAACTGTCGCCGTGATATAACTGAAATAATGTTGAAAGCGGCGTAAAACCACTATCTATTTAGATTTCTATTAAGAAGTACGGGAAATGCTAATAAATATACATAAAAACCATTTTAAACCCTCAGTTTTTTTATTTCCATAAATATCGATTTAAATTGTTTTGACTAGATAGACTACGCTAATTTCCATCCGTTTTTTTATTTGCATGACCTGTATTTGATATAAAGAATGGCGTCCCATTAGGAGGCAGCTATTATTAGGGGACACTTTAGAAAGTGTCATAGGTTATTGATTTTGTTTTCTCCTGCGTGTTACCTATGAACGAAAAAAAAAAAAAAAAAAGAAATTATGTTATATTTTGTTCGTGAAATGGAAAAGACCAAACGTATCGTAGATCAAACAGGATTGTCTTCCTGAATGAATATGAAAGGTTTTCCTTTTTAACCGAGAGTAAAACGGTCAGATCTAAATATGTAATTTGTCGATTATCCTTAATATTAACCCGAAACTGTAGATCCGTTTGCCCTTGGTTAATTCATGCATAACAATCTGGATTAAAATAAGTTGGTAGAGACTATGGTACATGATCCCTTCCATAGGAAAAGGTAAAAGTTAGCATTTCTGAACAGTGTAGGTTAAGGGTATCCTGCTCAGTCTTATTTAGAATATTCTTAAGTTTACAGAAGCTTTATTCCAGCAAGCTTATGTAGTAAATATGTGAAGACTGATTCACAGGCTGATCTACAAAAGTAAACTAAATACATATTCTCATGAACTGTCTTAAATACCAAAATAATCTGATGGTATTCCATTGACAGTTGCTCAGACTCAGAACAGGTTTTCATTATTCACAGGTATAACAAAAAACATTTTTCCTTGACCAATTAATGTTGAAGGGTACAAGGCCTCCCCACAGTCTGAGCAAGATCCTTACAACCATAAAACCCTCTATGGGAGTGTCAAAATGCCATGACATAAATATCATATGAGTACTCAAATATCATATGACACTTCTCGTTTAGCTCCAGTATTATTACGCTCAGGTCTTTGTTACAACTCGGAAACCAAACTATGAAAATCACGTCACGTCAGCGGTTTGACGTTATAACATTAGTCTCTTTGGTCCAAACAGGTTAATTCTTCTTGAAGAAATATGGTAAACGTTATGTACTTTTTCGAAGCACGCCTCATAAACAACTTTATGTGATAAAAAGAATATCTAATCCGTGTTTATTTATTATCAACTTTGATGAACTCATTAACTAAGCAGATCTACAGGCTAACCTGAATCTACACTGTTCAGAAATGATAACATGTACCTTTTTGCACGAACGGACTATTACATTTTAAATGGAGGCCAGTCAAGGGTCGTTTTTCCAATGTCGTATCCCAATTATCTTCGGTAATTGTTATCTAGAATGATTAAAGTGTAAAATTCGATGCCTTTTGTTAGGTAGTATCTGTGACAAATACCAAATGGCTTTGATCTTGTATAATTCAAAGCCACGTTTCTCTTACTCGATTTACAGCGATTCTGTATTGGTGTCTGATATATTGCAATTGTGTCAGGCGAGAATAGGTCTTCTTTCATCCGACAAGAATTATGAGCAAATTTGACCGGAGAATTGGCCGAATCTCATCTTATATTCACTGTCCATCATAAATTAGCAACTGAACTCAACTCAAATATTATTGAACATGCAAATAACATAAGTACAATATATAAACACATGTTCAGGGCTCTAGATAAGGGGCTTTTGTTCTTAAACCCTTATATGACATTCAAATCCTATGTTGTGGGTACTCAAAAGAATCGTCTCAGTGAGACGATTCTTTTGAGAACCCACAACATAGGATTTGGTTGAGTAATAATATAACTATTGTCGGAAAAAGACCTGTTCACTCCCTCGTATCTAGTCCTCTGACATGTATAATATAACAATTCATATATACATACTATTTTGTTATCATAAATGAGCAGAGCAAGAGACGCGACTTTAGATGAGAGTGTTGTCATTTCGATTCCATGTGGTACAGCAAGACCATCTAACCCCTTGAGTACTGATTAACGTTTATCAACGAAATAATAGAAATTAACCCTTTCTCTTATACAACAACTCAAACGTGTTTTGACGTGTTTGCACACGGCGAATTTTGAAAAACATTATGTCAAAAGGAGTAAAAACTCATGATGAGTAATCTTTCATTTTGTCACAATGTGTTTAACTCTTATTAATAACTAAACTTTCAAATGTTTTTATATATTTGAATATATATTTTCAAAATCCAATAGTCGGTGGGGTACTTTTGATTATTCATACAATGTAGTATTTAGTATAAAGAACTACATAATGCAATTTCAAAAATGCATATTTGTTTTTAGTTTAATAGTAATGAAAAACAGTTGTATAGCGAAACCAATTCATAAATCAAATCGAATTCATAGGGCCTGGTTATTCCCTAACTGACTCAATTAAAATACAGATGTGTTGTATGTGGGATAGGCTTAAACTGACAGATGACTTTGAAAACATATGGAAAATCCATATAAATGAATATAGAATTATTATGAAGAGAATTATAAGTCTTCAGACAATCCTGATTGCAGAGCAGTGAAAGACACAAATAGTAACACATACTAGTGCCCTTTAAATTGAATGTACACCAATATCTTACAAACAACTTCCTGACAATATAGATGATAGGTCTGAATTGAATGAGGACAGTCTAACAGAGAGTAATAATATTAACACATGATCGCCACTTCAAAATTTGGACAAGGAAGATTTCCTCAAGAAAATCTGCAAAAAGTGTGTTTTGTTAAGCAACATTTTAGGTTAACTCTTAGAGTTATATAGACCGACCTTTGATGCAGCTGCTGCAGAGAGTATCTATTAATAAGTATTAAATCATAAGCCCATTTTTTGACAATGCACATCATTTCCCCTCATCACCGATTGCACTAGCTGAGTGTGTTTGACATAGACATTTAAAAGCCAATACATGTATTTGTGACTTTCATTTTAAATCGTTGGCACCGTTTCTGATAAATGTGTGGTTATCATTGTGTTTCTCATATTGTATCAATATTTATATTGCTTGCAGTGCTTTGACCACCAATCAGCACAATTGTTGAAAGTTTAAAATATAGTACACTGATTTTCTGAATAATCTTCAACCCTTTCCTACATACAAACCCTTCCTGAGGCCTCTGCAGCAGACGACTTTTAAAGACATTGAATCAAAAGGAGAAATTGTTCATTTTGAGCAATTTCTCCCTTTGCTACAATGTTTCCAAATGTATTTAATAATTATTCTTATTTATAGGGGATTTCCATATTTTTTACTAAATGTTTTCATACGTAGTTCGCTGCTGCATATATGTTGTATGTGGGAAAGGGTTAAATGATTCAAAGTTTCTCCTTTTGCAACAATGTTTTTACAGGTTTTCTGCTGCAAATGTTTCTTAGAAAGGGTTAATACTACACTTTTTCAGTACAGATTTATTTTCTGTACATGATTTATATTCTTTTCCTTTACTTATTGCAAAGTTCCTCCATTTGCAACAATGATTTCACAATTTGTCTGATGTAAAAGGGTTAATAGTACACATTTCCAGTAGATTCCTTTCTGTACAGAATTCATTTTCCATCTCCTCCTAAAACACAGTATGGATTTTGACTTAAATGTGGTGGAATGTTCCCTATGTGTTCTTCTTTCTAATGTGTTCAAATTAATCCCATGCAGAACTCTGGTTGCCATTGGTTGCCGTGTTTTACATAGAGATATATAGGGAAAAGCTTTGAAAGGCCTACTATAGCTTTGATATTTAGTGTGTAGCATTTTCTATTGGTCTTCTACAAAGATTGTTCAAATGATGCCCCTGAGGTTTAAATTGGGCTAGTGGTCGTCTACAACTATTGTTTAAATCACCTGTTTTACAAGATGTATAGGGAAAAACTTTGAAAATCTTCTTGTCTGAAACTGAGAGGCCTAGAGCTTAGATAGATATATATATATATATATATAGATATATATATATAATATGTTGCATTGTCTACTGGTCCTCTAAATATAATTCAAATTATGCCCCTGGGGTCAAAATTGGTCCCACCCCGGGGGTCACCTGCTAAACATAGAAATATATAGGGGGAACTTTGAAAACCTTTTTCGTCTGAAACCGAAAGGCCTAGATCTTATATAGTTGATGTGTAGCATTGTCTAGTAGTCCTTACACATATTTTAACATTATGCCCTGGGGTCAAAATTGGCCCCACCTGTTTTACATAGAGATATATAGGAAAAAACTTTGAAAATCTTCTTGTCTGAAACCGAAAGTCCTAGATCATATATAGTTGATGTGTAGCATTGTCTAGTTGTCCTCTACCAAGATTGTTCAAATTATACATCTAGGGCAAATTTGGGCCTGCCCCAGGTGTTACCTGTTTTATAAATAGATTATTAGAGGGAAAAAATGAAAATCTTCTTGTCTGAAACGGAAAGTCCTTAAGTTTAGATATATGGTGAGTACAATGGTCTAGTGGCCCTCAGCAAAGATTTTTCAAATTATAATCACACAAAATATGGCAATTCTAAATGGAATGATGTTGTGACAACATTTAGTTTATATCAACTTATTGAAACACGGACTCGGGTGACATATTTATACGAATAGTGCTGGTCGAGTAAGTGAAGTATTTGTATCAAACCTGTCTATTAGTGATCATTATCCTATATGTTTTACATTATCTACTAGGGACAAGATATGTAATAAAACAACAACTGAACTCAAAACAATGCAATATAGATGCTTTAAGAGATTTGAGGAGTCAAAATGTCAACAAGACTTAGCTTGTTCTAGTCTTTATAACGTTGAAACGATAGCTGACCCCAACGCAACATTAAGTTTATTCTATGAAATATTAGTATATTATTATTAATTAAATGGTTCACAGAGGAAATACAATCGCTAATTCATAAACGAAACACAAATTTTGACAAATATAAAAAAATAAGAAACAAAATATTATCAATGATTAAAAAAGGCAAAAAAGATTTCTTTAATAAAGCAATCAGTGAACATAAAGACTCAAAATACATATAGAAACACTTGAAAGACGTTTCACATCTTAATAAAGCAAATAGTCTAGTAATACCGCAACGAATCATCAGAGATAATAATACAATTCAAGGAAAGCAAAATGTCATTGATGAATTAAATAAACATTTTGTTAACATTTCAAATTTGATATCCAAGACGGATTTTGAGAATACAAATTTTGATTATCTTAAGCAAACCATGAACACTCACTTAAAATACCGCCAATTTGATATTAAATTCATAACGTCACTTGAAGTAAAAAACATTATAGGTAGATTAAACACCAATAAATCAAGAGGTCTTGATGGCATAGGTCCAAAGATTTTAAAACATTGTGGCGATGTCATAACACCCTGCATAGCATCGATCATAAATAACAGTATTGCAGCAGGCACATTTCCTGACGTTTTTAAAAGCGCGAAGGTAGTACCTATCTATAAAACTGGAGATAAGGACGACCCTAGCAACTACATTACCAACACTTAAAAACATAATCGAAAGACATATTGCTCAACAAATTCAGGCTTATTTCACGAACATTCTACATCGAACACTATCGGGATTTCGTAAAAATCATTCCTGCAATACGGCTCTAGTAAGACTTATTGATACATGGTTGAAAGATGTAGATGAAGGAATGTTAGTAGGCACTGTGAGTCTGGATCTAAGAAAAGCTTTTGATTTGGTGGACAACCGAACTCTCTTACATAAACTCAAACTTTATCACTTTTCTGAAGGATTAATACATTTTTTTCCAATCATACCTTTCTAACAGAACACAATTAGTAAAAATTGATAATATATCATCACCCTTACTACCAATAACATCAGGAGTTTGCCAGGGGTCAATTGTAGGTAAGTTATTATTTTTGCTCTACATAAACGACATTTCGTTAAAAGACCGTGATGACTTATACGCAGACGATTCAACTTTGCTTCCGGATTCCAGTTAAGTGGTGTACAAGTCAAGCTACCAGAAAACAAGCTATATCATGGTGCAAAGTAAACAACATGCCCCTAATCCATCAAAGTCAAATTGTATGACTATTGCATCGTCATATAAACTGACCTCATTAAGCCCCCTTCAGTTAAAAGTCAACAGTCAACCACTGAGTAATGTTTCTATTAAAAAAATCTTGGGTGTTTTTGTAGATAATAAGTTGAATTAGCATGCACAAATTGATTCTGTATGCAGACAATTAAACACTAAAATAGCGCTATTGAAAAATATTATATATTACCTTAATGAGAAAATAAAATTACTATATTATAACTCCTATATACTCCCAGTGTTTGATTGTGGATGTGTAGTCTGGGGACATGGAGCCAATACATACAGAAATAAGATATCTTCAATTCAGAGAAGGGCCGCAACAATAATACTTGCAAAATCTCGCGGGTCTTCCAAAACGGATTTTTTCCATGACTTGCATTGGCTGTCTTTTGACGATATGTGTCGCTATCACACCACCTTGCTGATTTACAAGACCGTTTACAATTTGGCACCAATATACATGAATGACATTTTAATATTTTCGGAAAATTAATATCACACTCTACGCTCACAATCCAATAACAATTTAGCATTGACCTACAAACCTAGAACAAAATACATGTTAAATTCATTTAGATATTTTGGTTTTAAAGTCTGGAATAGCATTCCATCACATATAAAGCATTCAACGTCTATTGTATCATTCAAACGAAATTATAAAAAAAACCTTCTGGAAAAGGTTCCATACTAACACTATCTTGATTACTTGCCGTTATTATGTTAAGAATTGTGTTTAAAGTAGTTGGAGTGTCTGTCTTCACATGATTGAAAATTAATTATATTTGTATTTCATGCCATAATTTTTCATTGAAATTTGCATGTTGTTAAATGTAATGTTTGTGTGTGTTATATTATTGAAGGCCATATGAAAATAAGATATGTATAGCCATTGTTAAATTGTCTGTATGTGTCTTAGATGTTATCTTAAAAAAATAAAGATATCATTATTATTATTATTATTATTATTATTATTATAATCCTGGTATCAAAATTGGCTCTGACCTGGGGTCACCTGTTTTACATAGAGATATATAGGGAACAACTTAGAAATCTTCTTGTTAAATAATAACTGGTACATAAACATTTCTCTTCGGCTGGCGGTCATATTAAGTGTTTTGCTCTATAGCAGTTGAGCTATACTGGTCCTCTTGTATTGGCGTACCTGTCCGCAAAATGAGTAATTGTGGTTGGCAAGCCAAATAACATTACATAACTCAGATGAGCGTTATAGGACCATCATGTCCCTCTTGTTTAATTGAGCATGTTTGAACTTTGTCAGAATGATATTCTAGATAATATCTAGAACAATTCAGAGATGGATCATATCGTGTCGAAGAATAGGGCACTATAGGCCAAAATCAAGAACGTTCTTGTTTTTTAATATATCCTTTTTGAGCAATATTTCCCAATGCGTTGGCGTCAAAAGTCGTATTTATCAGGTATTGACCGAAATGCTGGTCATGCAGTTCAGGCGTTATTTTATTTTAGAGTAAGATATAAATATCTAGCTATAATCATTTTAGTTAATTGAATTAAATTAATTATGATTAACTGTAGAATTAAACAATTTGCTTAAGCACTCTCTCAAGATAATATTATGTTATATATGTTTCTATTACAGTTTGAATTTATTTTACGCTGACTTCAGCATTGTTCAAGTTATATCACTGCGTTTCCTGGATTAAAAACCAATTCAACGAGTATTATTTATTCTATCACCGATGAATCAGTCACAATGCAACACCGCAACCCTGAGCGCAAAGAGGGGAAGCCATGACAATCATTTTGGTTAATCTTTGGCACGACCCGACCTTGGATTTAACACGGGTCTCCTGCTCTCTAAGCAGACGCTGTTACCACTACGCAATGCAGACAGAAATGAATTAATATTAATTATTTCGGAGAGAAACAGTTTTGTTTTTTCTGTCAAAGTTATAATTAAAAGCACAGAAAACATGAAATAGAATGCAAATAATCTTCTTCAGTTATTATCGACCGATCCATTTCATTTCCCTTACAGGTATTAAAATGTTTAGATAATTAACCTTTTCACACAAACAACAAATCTGCAGTAGACGGCTCTAAAAAAACCTTTTGTGCTAAACAGAATTGTAAACATTATCAATAAAAGATATTTTTTTTTAAAATAAAGATAAAAACATTAAAGTAAATGCAGAAATTGCGTATGATAAGCAAGTTTGCCTCATGCCATAATGT
Source organism: Serripes groenlandicus (assembly GCA_031761405.1). Classification (NCBI taxonomy): domain Eukaryota; kingdom Metazoa; phylum Mollusca; class Bivalvia; order Cardiida; family Cardiidae; genus Serripes; species Serripes groenlandicus. The sequence goes on from JASEVX010000004.1 coordinate 89,246,415, forward strand.
TTTTTTTTAAAATTCGTCTACTGCAAATGCGTTAAAATGTGTCTGAATGTGGAAAAGACTTACAACTATTAGTAGTTAAGAAGGCAACTTACTATGGTAAACAGAGCATTGTAGTGATTGCCAAGATAATATATTCTAGGAAAAGCGTCTTCTCATATGAACCGTCCCGCGAGAAAACCAACATTCTGGACTCTGCGTAAAGACTAAAGTATTGACACGGATCAGCATAAGCATGCCGCGCAGGCTAACCCTGATAGACACCTATCGCCTCCTGTGGATTTCTGTTTCATGAATCACCACTCTATACATGTACCTCTATCCCCCTGAGACGGAATGTTTCAGCAGGATCAGTCTGCGCGGACTGCGCAGGCTGATCTGTGTCGATACATTACGCAGAAGCCATACTGTTGGTTTTCACGCGGGACGGCTCAATTATGTATATTTGTCATTGATCATATCAGTATTGTCTAGAAGTCAGAAAACCTACCCAAATAGGTCATCATTTCAAATTCAAGACTTTTGTGATGTCAGATTTTAAAAGACCAACAAAAGTGCCTCCCCTTCTTGGCACGTTAAACATTGAAATGTTTGTGTCAGTCTCAGTGAAGTTGCAATATGCACCTACAGATAGTTTATTTATTTATTGGGGTTTTACGCCGCTTTCAACATTATTTCAGTTATATCACGGCGACAGTTCACTTATTCATGATCCCTGGGTAAACAAACCAGTACTAGGCTAGAAAATGTGCCTTGCCCAAGGACACTCCACCATGACCGTAGTGCCGCGACTGGGGATCGAACCCGGGACACCCTGTTTCAAATTCCCCGACGCTAACCACTTGACCACAGCGGATTCCTCCTACAGATAGACTACGGAGGAATAGTAATGTCGGATTTACGTTGTTGTTTAACATTTGGAGTCAGAGTCGGCGCGCGACTCCATATTACAACATTTATGAACTACTGAATTGCGATAGTTTGAAACCGGTTGTATTCTTGTAAGCACTTAAAATTCCTGTAATCCAAGATTTGGCCTCAATATTTAGATTTAGATTAAGGCAAAAAAAAAAAAAAAAAAAAAAAAAATGAATGAGAATGTTTGTGAAAGCGTGAGCAGGGATAAATTGTCACATAAAGTTTTCTTTAAACATATGAATAATTGAAAGTTAGCACAAATCAAAGTTGTATGGACATCAACACACATTTTACAATACTATCCACACAAGTTCAACATAATTCGTTAATAGTACTTTCAGTACTTTGATTGTATGTGTTAACATCGGTGGTGTATTCAGTGGTGTATTCAGTGGTGTATTCAGTGGTGTATTCAGTGGTATATTCAGATAGTACTAACACATCGGAATCCAATAATCAAATTACAATCAAATTACAATCACATTACAGTAACCAGGGACGTAGATAAAAAGGTGTGTTCTTATAATTTTACAATATCTTAAACATATTTTATTTCTCATATTTACATCATTTAGCATATATACATTACATCGTTTTTGGATTGGGACGATGGTACAAACACATTAGGTCCCTCTAACTTTACATGGGTTTTCGAAAACAACAGTTCAACATTGTAATTAATTGTATTTAAAGGTTGATATAAGAATGTTGGTTAAAATGTCACTAGAGGGTGCGTTGAACGTTTTCCATCACACACATATGAGCCGTCCCGCAAAAAACCCCAACACTCTGCGTAAAGTATCGATCCGGATCAGCCTAAGCATGCCGCGCAGACGAACCCGGACAGACACTTGACAGCCGCCTGTGGATTTTCTGTTTCATGAGTCATTACTCTATACCTCTATCCCTCTGACACGGAATGTGTCGGCCCGGATTAGCCTGGGCGGACTACACAGGCTGATCTGTGTCGATACATTACGCATATATCATAATTATATATTTACTGTATGATTTACATTAAAATTGTTCCACCCAAAATCTTAATCCCTTTTCCAGTTACAGACAACATTTGGCGCCTCTCCAACAGAATACGGTTGAACGCAATTTCTCCGTTTCCTACAATGTATTCAAACATTTTTTAAAAATGTTTTTAATGTTCTATATGTGGTATTTTCCCCCCGAAATGTAATTAAAACAGACTTTTTTTTATGAAGTAAAGGATTAAATGATTTGTTGCATTACTTGACACACTGTGTCTCCTTTTGTCAAAATGTTTTCAACTCTTTTAATTAAGGGTGTTTATATATATTTTCCTAGAGGTTTTTGAAATTGTTTGCTGCAGATTTGTTGTATAGAAAAAAAAAACAGGTTAGAGATAATTTAACGTATACGTACCGACGCTAAAAATCGAGTAAAAAAATAACAATCCAAGTCCACAGCGCTTGAACACGTATTCCATCATTTGTATAAAACAAGTCACTGTTGATATGCCAAACGTATCATCATCCTTTGTCCTTCTTTTTACACAATATAGATTTCAAAGTACCAATACCTGGTTAAACTCGAAAATTTATTTTATGAGAATAATTCTGTATGCCAATATTTATTTTAGACCAGTGGCCTCTCTCCTAATTTGTTAATATTTATTCTGGAACTCTGGTACTACTGTCCTGAATTGATAAATTAAATAAATATAGCAGTAATCGTTATTCACCGTTTACCCTATGCGATATTTTAAATATTTTAAAACTGATATAAGAAGAAAAACATTTAGGAAAAAAAACAAAAAAACTTTAGAATCTTAAATATTTGAAGTATAAATTCACTAAACAGTTATAATCATTAAGAGAAAAGGTGATAAATTGAGAAGATTTTTCTATTTTACACAATGTTTTCAGATATTCATTTGCTCCTGTATTGTCGAATGTTGGCCTATTTTTTAAAAGGTTAGTTAATATGTCAACAGTTGCCACTTTATTGGTTTAACAAAATACCTAATATGACATTATTGGGTTTTCTAAATCTATATCGAATTCTAGTTGGTAAATATAACCTTATCTAGTCCCGCTGGCTCAATGAGTAGCGACGCGGGCTGTCAATCCAGGGGTTGTGAGTTCGAATCCCAGCTAACAGTCTATCATGAAAAGCAGCCAGTTGCTTGGAAAATCTGTTGTGTGGAGTACTGGTATGAGAAAGCCAGAAAACGCATGGATATGTGAACTTGCCACCGTGATATGACTGGCGAATTGTTGAAAACGGCGTTAAACCCGATTCAATCAATCAAAAGCCTTATCTGACAATTAGAAAATAATATTTGAAACGTGTCCCAATTCCCTATCAGCACTTCTTTGCAGCTCAATCGTATGATGCCTCTTTTTGTCTTAAGTTCTTATACAAATATTTTATTTTGAGAGAAACAAAACTAACTATTGATGTTTGATTGGTATTTAACGCCGCATTCAACGTCTTTTCAGTTGTATGACGGCGATTCCTGGGTAAGTAACCAGTACTACTGTTCCTTTCATTCGAACACCAGCGAATCAGTCAAAATGTTAACTATTTCAGCACTAAATGCAATATTGAGGTTTTTGCAAACAATACAGATTCAGGTGAGCCAGCTCGTAACGAGCTGTCTTACCTGAAATCAGCATTGTTTGCCATTTAGTTATCAAAATAGACCAAACTTTTATTACATGAGCAATGGAGACTCGATTTTGAATATGGAAGAGTCTACTTTAAACAATTCGGCGCTGAAATAGTTTAGTTCTTATACAAATATTTTATTTTGAGAGAAACAAAACTAACTATTGATGCTTGATTGGTATTTAACGCCGCATTTAACGTATTTTCAGTTGTATGACGGCGATTCCTGGGTAAGTAACCAGTACTACTGTTCCTTTAATTCTGACACCAGCGAATCAGTCGAAATGTTAACGCGACAACACTCTTTGGTATGACCCGACCGGTGATCCAACCAGTAATATAGAAATTAAAGCGGACTCGCGATAACTCGAGATCTAAAGGAACCCATCATGTACTTCGAGTTGAAGCGGACTCACGATAACTCGAGGTGTAAAGGAACCCATCATTTACTTCGAGTTGAAGCGGGCACGCGATACCTCGAGGTCGAAAGGAACAATCATTTACTTCGAGTTGAAGCGGACTCACGATAACTTGAAGTCTAAAGGAACCCATCATTTACTTCGAGTTGAAGCGGACATGCGATAACTCGAAGTCTAAAGGAACCCATCATTTACTTCGAGTTGAAGCGGACACGCGATAACTCGAAGTCTAAAAGAACCCATTATTTACTTCGAGTTGCTTCTAAATTCACTGATGTAATTTCTGATTCCTTTTTCATTTATGCTTACGTGTTTATTATGAATAACTTGAAGTCTAAAGGAACCCATCATTTACTTCGAGTTGAAGCGGACATGCGATAACTCGAAGTCTAAAGGAACCCATCATTTACTTCGAGTTGAAGCGGACATGCGATAACTCGAAGTCTAAAGGAACCCATCATTTACTTCGAGTTGAAGCGGACACGCGATAACTCGAAGTCTAAAAGAACCCATTATTTACTTCGAGTTGCTTCTAAATTCACTGATGTAATTTCTGATTCCTTTTTCATTTATGCTTACGTGTTTATTATGAATAGTGAGCCGGTGATTAAATCGATCCAGGAAAAACAGCACAGCAGCAGTTCTCATTGTTCGTCTGAGTAATCAGAAGCGATGCTATTCTGTTTTTAAAAGGCAAATCGTTCTATAGGAATTGGTAAAAATAACAAGTTCGAGTTTCTGCGAGTCCACTGTACTAAAAAACAATGATTGCATTGTAGCGAATTGTTTCTAAATACAAGGAGTTTCCAAAGTTCGGACGCAGCCATTTCGGGGTGGTTTTTGGGGCATTCCGAGATAAACCAGCTTTCAATTCAGTTCGATGAAAACGACCGTAATGGTTAGTTATTTTAATAACAGCAGCTTAAGTGAGCGCCGCTTTACGATAACCAACCTTAACGTAATAATTACACTTGTTGAATACATCTGCCTGACTGCGCTATAGAAGTTTCTTGAAACATTTGACGAACATGACAGAGCCAGTACAAAGTGCGCGGATTTGCTGGCTGGTCAGTATCTACACTGGTTGCAAATGCAAATACAGTTGGTTTTCGCAGAGCTCCGCTCAATTAAACGTAATATGCCGGCTGTTTTTGTACTTCAATCATTGCCAATACAACATTATACACACATATAACTGCGAATACATGCTACTTGATGGCATCGATGCATTTTAGGATAACTCTGTTTTCAATGATATTTTAATATATCACGTTTGATGATTTTTATGGCTTTAAAGCATCTGTTCTCCACACAACATTCTTCCCAGGCAAATGTCCACATTCTCGCATATATGTTAAAGCCCATAGGTGAATCGGAATAAATGGCCGAATCGGGGTTCGAGCACACGACCCACTGGAAATATATCCCTTGCCAATACCGCCTACCATGAGACAACTAAAAACTATTTGGAAATCCCTGGTTTAGGGGCAATTTTGACCCCTTTGTAAACAATGCAAATTTAGCTGCCATTGCTCAGAACATGTAATGGCACATAAAGTTTTTATTGTTTACCAAGAAAAATGATTTAACGCTTATAAAGACTTTATGGCGAGGTGATTAACCTTGGTAAAAAATACCAATTTTAGTTACAACCGTTTCACACCAAGCCTTCGATTTGCAGTATAATCGGACTCAATATGTTGTCGAGCCCAACATCAATTGTCATTGACTTCTCAGATTAGAGCTTATCAGGGCGTCGGGGCGTTGTTTAATACATACGGGATTCGAATCGTTTTAATCATTCTCGAATGTTCTAATTTTCCGACAACTTAACCACTTTCCCTCATATAATTGATTTATAATCTTTCTTATCAGTTCAGTATTTTGTTTCCATGCAAGTTGCCATGTTCTTACTTCAAAATTGATTCGGAACAAATACAAATAATCCAACGACAACTATAACCGCCGGTTACGCTTAACCCTTTCCCTCATATAGACATTTTCTGACGCCTCTGCAGCAGACGGCTTTTTGAAAACATAGTGACAAAAGAAGAAATTGCACAAAACGTGCAATTTCTCCTTTTGCCACAATGTTTTCCACTTTTTGTCATAGGTTATCCATTCAATTATAGAGAATTTCTATATTTTGACAGAGTACGTTCAAAGTCGTCTGCTGCAGAATTGTCGTATGAGGGAAAGGGTTTAACTGAATATGGAACTGTGGCTGATTTACATGTGAAGTGTCATAACATCTTACTGTCGAATGTTGCACCGCTTTTTATGCATAATAGATTTTTTAATAAACATTAATTTAAAAAAAAACGTATAATTGAGCAGTGCTCTTCGAAAAACGTTAGTCATTTCCGATCATTATAGTATACAAAACCTGGTCTGACTCTGCACTGTTCGCCAATTAGTGGCGGTAAGATCACCGGTCATATCAGCTTGGTCTGTCAAAATGCTCGGACATGCATATGAACTGAAATACGATTCTACATTACCATTCGTAGAGCCCCGGTAGCTCAGTCGGTAGATACGCGGGCTGTCAATCCAGGGGTTGTGAGTTCGCCAATGGGCTGTTTTACAGTCTATGTGGAAAAGCAGCCAGTTGCTTGGAAAGTATGTTGTGTGGTGTACTGGTCTGAGAAAACCAGGAAGCGCATGAGTAGGTGAACTGACCTGATATGACTGAAAAATTGTTGAAAACGGCGTAAAACCCCAATCAATCAATCAATCAATCAATCTACATTACCATTCAAAAGGTTTGTCGTAAAAAAATCGCATGTGTTTGCATTATCAAAATATGAAAATAAACATTAGATGTAGACTGTCAACCATAATCTAACGAAGTGGTAAGTCGATCACGAGTTCCTCAATGCTACTATTTCAAACACTTGTAAAAAAAATAAGTGTACTTCATAATGAAGATAGTGCCTTTGAATCTAAAACTTTGTTTTGTTTCATAGTGGTTTTCAACATTTTATTATATCGCGGCAATAGTTGACTTACTTATGATCCCGGGGTAAACAAAGCAGTACCAGGCTGGGAAAAGTGCCCTGCCCTAGTCCACTCCATCACGACCGCCACGACTGAGAATTTGAATCCGGTCACGGCGGATTCCGTTCCTATACCTTGAATAAGATTAACATTCTAGTTTTGTCTAACGAGCAATGGAATTCTATTTTAGTAACATACATTATTATCGCATAGTCTGTCCCGTAACTATTGTTTTGAATACTGACTGATGTAATGAACGATTGACAGTCTATCATAGATAGTAATCAACTTTTGCAATTGTGTAAATTCATGCTGGTTTTGGATGAAAGAGTTTCAGCAATTCTTTACAATTACATGACCTGACACTTTCAATTGTATGACATGTTAGCTAGGTTACAATTGTCTTATTGTCAATGTCCATTAAACATATCCGCTGCATGGTATATTTGGGTACACAATAATTGATCCCTTTCTGTTAGATGCAAGCCCACATACTTTGTACAAGTAATAAGTAAAGTAAATCCATACATTTTTTTATTATTTGTTCTCCAATCATTGTTATTTTGCAGAAACACTATTTAATCTTCGGTGATTACAAGTATAATAAAAGCAATGAAAGTACTGGTTGGACGGTTGTGTTGGAACAGTCAAACTTGTCTTGGGAGTAACCCAAGGGAGAAACAAAATATGGCTGCTGAACACATGTTGCTGTTAAATACAAGTAAAGTAAGGAAGAAACTGTTGTTTTGTTTAATTTTCAAGTGACTGCTTAACAAAGATGACCGCATAAACGTCCCACCAGTACGTTCAGTGCTGTGATCACAACATCTCTGTTTGGCGTAAAAACTACTTCACTTGGAACTATCTGTTTCGGCGGAGCTGCCTGTGTTATTAGGAAATCCGAAAAGCCGTTTATTACTTGTGTAGGTTTTTTTTTACTCTGGAAGGGATGTCTGTCGACAACTGTCCAAAAAATGGCATAGCTTGACAGAAAAGTATAATGCTAAAACATTGCACGTGGCACAAATACTATAATAAAATGACTATCTACAAAACCTATACAATTCGGCGAACTTTGGGCATTCCAATTTGTTCGCGAGCATCGTATTTGCCGTCTCGATCGATAAAGGACGTGAAAGAAACCCGAACCAAATACAGAAAAACGGGGTTGTGTTGAATGAAACCATCACGCGAGTTCAACTTTTGCTTTCAGTTTGTGGTAACAAAAGTCTGTCTGTATCAAAAGGTCCGGTATACTTTCTCTATGATAACATTCCGTTATAATCCCGTTGAAGAGTTACCCTCTAATAGATAGCAAACTCGTGAAGGCGCACTCGTGTGTGACAAGACTACCCATGGGAAGATAACATTATGTCCTTTGTTCACAGGTGGTCTTTTACTGCAGGGTCATTTATTCAGAAAATGAGTCATTTGTGAACTAAATGTGTGGTTGTTATAGACAGGGAATCGCTATAGGTGGTCTTTAGTTACAGGGTCATTTATTCAGAAAATGAATCATTTGTGAACTAAATGTGTGGTTGTTAAAGGGAATCTCTATAACTGGTCTTATGTAGAGCAGTGAAACGCAGTCAACTACATTTACTCAATTGATGTAGCATGGCAAAAATCAGTTTGCATTCTGTAAAGAACATGTAACGTTTAATCATCAAATTAAGCAATTTCCAATAGGCAAACTTATTTTGACGCGCCTGCAGTAGACGAATTTTGAATACTTTGGCAAAGGGAAAAATTACCCATGATGTGCAATTTCTCATTATGACACAATATTTCAACTCGATTCAATAACTATGCATTCATTTATTGAGATAATCCATATATATTGCATTGAAAATCGTCTCTATCA